>CAJQZM010023965.1:10369-26778 GCA_907164665.1 Colias nastes | reverse complement strand
AGCAGTTGAAAGTTGATCTTCTGCTGTTTCTTCGCTTTCTCCCTCGCCTTAAAGCTGACTTCGTTCTGGTGTCGCCGTCTGAAGATCTCGTCTTCCACCCGACCCAGTTCATCCATGATCACCTGGACCCGGTCGAGGTTCACGTCGCCCGAGTCTGTTATCCAGCCCTGGGGGTAGATAATTTTATTATCTATACTTCTATACTAATATAATAAAGAGGAAAGGTTTGTAATTATGTATGTATGTATGGTTTTCACGCATAAACTACTGGACCGATTTCAAAAATTCTTTCACCATTAGAAAGCTGCATTATCACTGAGCAACATTAGGCTATATTGCATTTTCAAAAAAATTAGAGATCCTTACCAAAAATGCAATAATGTAACCCAAGGTGTAAAAAATTCCTTAATAAAAATTCTGTCATCGCGTGCGCTGCGGAATTTATTTCTTGAAGTACGAGGATGGTTCTTATGAAAAAAAACGTAAACATGTAGGTACCACGGGCGAAGTCGGGGCGGACCGCTAGTTGATAATAATTTTTTACTGTGAGGGTAGTTTGAATATTTTATTAGTGTGTTTTGACAAGTTTGCAAGTAAGGCTGAAAATGAAAATAACATCACAGTTCTCTGTTCTTACAACAAGATGCTCTGTGTGATGCTGTTTTCAAGATAGAATGATGAAAATTCAAATTCAAATCAAAATGGTTAAATGATGCTATTTGTATTGGCGATTTAAAATTTCTATGCAACAATAGAGAAGCTAGCCACCACTTTTTTTGTGAAGTTACATCCAAGCATTGTGTATGAGAATTATTTTCTTTAGCCATTAAAAAAAAATTATTTATTTATATAAATTTTTTTATTTCATTATTTATTTATTTATGACGCAACCACTAACCCGAGTGTTATAGACACTTGTAAGTTGACTATAGTGTACATTTGTGACGTAATCACTAACCCGAGTCTTATAGACGCACTTCTTGTACAAATTGACCAGTCTGTCCACAGCCCCCTCCCTGATCTCCAAGCTGGGTAGATGCGGCAGGAAGTCGTTGCCAACGAAGAAACACATGAACACCCAGTCGTCGAGCGCTCGTTCAAAGTCATAGGGGAACGGCAGGTTCGGCATTTGGAGCTCCTGAGGAGAGACAATAAATGAAGGGGAATTTATTGCTGTAGTACATAATATGTGGAATAATTTGTTTATATTCGAAGAACTAAAAAAAAACAATTTTAAGCTAATTTTTAAAGTAAATACCCACATGCGAGTAAAATGCCGCGAAAATGACATAAATTTAATATACATATTTCAGTGTGGCAAAGAAGCAAATATTTTGATATGAACATAAAACTTCTTGGCAGTGCAGGATAAAACCATGCATATACATAGTTCATAATCTTTTTATTTATACTCAAAGACTTAAATTTACTTTAAAAACAAAATTAAAACAAAGACTTTTAATAAACTTTAACATCAAAATTAAAATCACATCTTATAAATCATTATACATATTGTTATTTTCAATGAACAAACAGTCAAGTTTTTGGCCTTATGACATCATCACACACACACTACTAAATATACTAAACAACTACAATTCGGAAACAATCACAACATACCTTCTCCAAATACTCCCTAAGCACGCTGAGCCTCACGAATATGAAGCTATCTTGGTTACCAAACGCTGGGTCAGATCGTACCAGCGCAGCCTCTGGTGTGCTGCCCGTGCATTCCTTCATTTCGTGACCTGGAATATATTAGAATTGCAGATTGAAAATTCAATATATGAAAAAGCAGAAATTCACGGATTAATGTATTAGATGCGATCTGCGATTTTTTGCGAAGAAATTTTTCTTTGTCAAGTAACATTAGTGCGAAATTCATCTGCGATAAATGTGTTAAAGCTTCAAAATTTAAAAATGTCTATCTTTGTTTAATATAAGCTATTTTGATACGGCACTTCAAGCAGTAGTGTAATATTTTCATTGTACTTTTCTTTTAAAGATTTTTGTTCTCATAAAATTAAAAAAAAGAGAAGAAAGAAGCATTTTTGTTCACTTTGGACAAATAATTTAGCATACACTACAAAAATATTTCGATTCTTAGATTATCCCTCTTTATATTTTGGGGTTGTCACTTTGCAAGAAAATCCTAATAAAGTATGTTCTTGTGATTGATTAAAAATCTTGTATTTAAGTAACCGAACCTCAACAATCACCAATTTCTACCAACTCACCAAGCTGTCCACACACATCACAAGGCCTTGGTTTATTTGGTTTAAACTCCTCTCTTATAATAGTGAAGTTTGGCTCATGTGTCGCTAGTCCCAACATGATGAGGTCAGCATCAGCTCCGCAGAGCACATGCTGCGTGTTTGGATCATGGTCTGGTTGAGCTGTGGATATTATAAACAAAAATAAAATAAGATATCCTTTATTGAATAATTATGTACCTTAATGGACGACTAAGATCCGTTAGGCAAAAATAAAAAATACAAGAGTTACATTACATTACACATCACTACATAGTATAAAACAAAGTCGCTTTCTCTGTCCCTATGTCCCTTTGTATGCTTAAATCTTTAAAACTACGCAACGGATTTTGATGCGGTTTTTTTTAATAGATAGTGATTCAAGAGGAAGGTTTTAGTATATAATTTATTAGGTTTTAGACAAAGCGGGCGAAGCCGCGGGCGGTAAGCTAGTTAAATATATATTATATGAGTGAAATATGTTTCTTGTTGGTTTAAATTATATAAAACATGTAGTGATGCAAATTGTGAGAAAAGTTCTTAGTGCCAATATCAGTATGTGTTGATACTGACCATATTTTTAATTGGTCATTCTTTATTATCTTTCTATACTAATATTATAAAGAGGAACGGTTTGTATGTATGTATGTATGGCTTTCACACACAAACTACTGGACCGATTTTGATGAAATTTGGCACAGACAATCTTTAGACCCGAGAAAGAACATAGGCTACCTTTTATTGCGAAATATGTACCACGGGCGAAGCCGGGGCGGACCGCTAGTGTCATATAAGCATAAACAAATAGCCCTGATAACTTGATTTCAATTTTCAGAGAAGTTAGTCATCTAAAGATCTTGTGTGTTTGCTGTGTGGTATTTTAATTTCACTGTCTTACTTGAGTTATTCATTGAATTTGATTTCGAGAAAAGGATACATCTTTACAATACGTAAGTAAGTATTTTTGCATTTATGTCTGAGCAAATAAACGTGTGCTTTACGTACCTCTCTGCCTGCGTATGTAGTCCATAATCTTATGTTCTCCCTCCCCAGGAACATTGGCATCAGATAGGATCACTTTGATTCCTTTCCATCCAGGATCATGGTTCAGTCTGAAAATTTTAAAATAACAAATTTACAAAAATTGCAAGGAAAAGGCATTAAAAAAATATTATTTAACATAAGCTTTGTTAGGTGTAAAATAATATTGTTACAATTATAATAAAAATATGTAGTTACTAGCTGTGCTGCGCGGTTTCACCCGCATTGCTACGCTCCTGTTGGTCTTAGGGTGATGATATATAGGCTATATATCATCACCCTAATAACCTTCCTCGATAAATGCTATCAAACACCGAAAGAATTTTTCAAATCGGACCAGTAGTTCCTGAGATTAGCGTGTTCAAACAAACAAACAAACTCTTCAGCTTTATAATATAAGTATGTCGGCGAAAGGTGTAAAATGTGGATCTATTTTCAAGCTGTGGGCGTTGCGTTGGGTAATCGAGCAAAGAAACACCTCTAACTCAAACATTTCTTTATTTACCACCGATTCGGAATGCAGTATCTACAGAGAAGAACCGGCAAGAAACTCCATAGTTGCTCTTTTAAATCATGTCAGTTTTACAATACAGTCATTTCTAATACAATCACTTGGTATTACAATTATGACCACTAATAAAATAAATATCACAAATAAGTTATAGTAAGCTACTACGTAATAGATGTGCACTCGGCAACGGTCGGCGAACGAATGACCCCAGTCGTGCGCGCGCGCTGCTTTTTATCGGTTCGCCGTTCGTTATTTTTTAAAGCTTCGACGGTGGCGCCGTCACGGCCATTCTGACATACGCTCGTCCTCGAGCGACTTCTGAACACCTGGGAACAAGACAATTAAAACAATGTGCTGGTCCGGCAAGCCCTTCAGCAACCGTGCTAGTCCGGAAATCTCTCCAGATTTCCCTCTAGCGTGCCAGTCCGGAAATCTCTTTAGCTTACTGCGCTAGACCAGATTTCCCTATAGCGTGCTAGACCGGATCTGCAATCCCTATAGCCGAGTTATTGGACCGGACTCCCTTCAATAACTCGCTCTCTCTTTTTTTTTTTGCACCATTCTTTTTGCTCTCCTTTTTTTTTGCATCATTCTTTTTGCATCATTTTTTTTTTGCATCATTCTTTTTGCATCATTCTTTTTGCATCATTCTTTTTGCATCATTTTTTTTTGCATCATATTTTTGCATCATTTTTTTTTTGCATAATAATTTTTTTTTGCATAAATTTTTTTGCATAATTTTTTTTTTTAAGGATTATTTTTTTTCCTTTTCTTTTTTTTTTTTTACACAACAATATTAAATCCAAACTCACGACTCTCTCCACTCTCTCCACTCCTCGGCCATACTGACAATCGTACGTCCTCGTACGTCCCTTCTTGTTTTACAACACTACGGTATTTCATCCCGGGATTAGACAACTATACCGCTCGGCCATACTGACCCTACAGAACACCAACAATATCCACATAACATAGACACGACGCTCGCTCACCACAAATGAAGGCTCAACTACCGTGGACTGCAACCCAGATAGCACGCACAATTCCTGCAATGAAATCATTACCGTTACAATAATCCACGTTACAAACTTTTACTTTACACAAGTTATCTCCGATACAGTCATACTTGCGTCCTCGTACGCCATAATATCTCACACTACATTACTACGATAATTCATTTTCATTTAATTTTTTTTTTTTGTCAAAATAACATCCATCCTGCCTCAGCCTACACTGACCTTACAGGGTTTCCACACTGCCCCGATCCTACTGACCGGTCAGAACACACATGTACTATCCTGGACCTCATGCCAGATAGCATATCACTTTCTTCTAATAAACGACATTACCGTAGTAATATTGGAATATTACGTAAATGTGTGTTGTGTGGACACAACACACATTTACTTCGTACAGCGTACGAGTAAACAGATGTCAGTATGCTACTGGTCAACTATGAAAACTGAAAACAGAGTGTTGCCGCAGCAAATAAGTAAAACGGTACGCGACCGTATCCTCAACGTTTGCGCTGCGTCATCGTGGCATCGCGTCATCGAGCCGTACCATTGGCCGCTGATGATGCTACGTTGTTCCATATGCTACGCAACCGCTGCGCCGTACTGTTAACTGTCTCGCTTCTAAACGCTGTGTCGTAAAACGCTCTCTGTAATTTAGCTAATTAAAATCAATCTGACATTACCTGCCGTTAATTATGATCATTGACTATAGCGCAAAATTACAATATCTTAAAAAGTTTAAAACGAATAATTCGTAACTTAACCGCAAAAAAAAACACGAAATTTCGACTAACTCAAAAAGTGGGAAAAGCTTGTTCTCAAACTTAATGATTTACCAACTTGAATTTAATGTAATCATGTGGTTAAAATTCCTTAACGGTATAACATACCGTACTTTTGAAAACTCAACTTAAAACAATTGATAAGTGTAGGCTTAAACTCATCTGTGAATCTCAGATCGAACGGTAAAAGGGCTGAGCTAAGTTTTAGTTTCAACGTAATAAGAATGTACTGCTCAAAAACTACTGTACAACTATCTAATTGATGTATTCGGTTGATGTCAAACTGCAGCTAGTCACAAAAACTATTATCAAGGAATTACATTAAATGCACACAATGTAAATCGATTATACTATCGAATACTCCACGTTTAGGATTTGCGTTCTTATATTTTGAAGCTACAAAATAACCTTCAGAAAACCTGGATGGATTTTTTTCTTTTCTCTATTCAATTAAACAGACATTATATTCTGACGACAGTATGTAAACTGTAAATGCGCGATTAACCTTGAGATTATTTTCAGTTATTTTTTTTTTTTTAAACTATCGTAATATTTAACGGACCCTTACGTTGATGGGATAGTTAAGAGTTTTTTTTTTTCCTTTTTTTTTTTTTAAAGCAATCAAATTTCATACTAAAACCGAATCTAGACCCGTACTCCAATCATAAAATCTTACGCCAGATGTTTATTTGAACACACGCTAATTATCTGTGACATTGTATTATGAACTGCCTAAATAGGGACTTAATAAATTATCTAAGTAAAAATTCAAAACTAAATGCCTCGATTTACCGATCAAACTAAATCTGCCACATTTCATAAAACTGCATATTGTAAAAACTGTATACTGTGAATTGTTCACGACTTAATATTTTTTTTATAAAGAAATGACCTCAAATATCACCCTAAATAAAACCTACGAAAAGTTTATTAAACCTCTAAGCACTAGTTAACGCATTGCTTTTCGTTTTTAATCGAATGGCAATAAGGCTGTCTTTGTGTAGCAATTAATTGCTATTTGTCAAGGGTATAGTCTAAATAAAAACTAACGCAGGTAGTTCAAGAAATGAATGCGGGTAGTCAAGAAACTAACGCGGGTAGTTAAGAAACTAATTTAAAAGTAATTCGCACACTGTTTTTTTTTGTTCCGATACACGGACAAGTGAATGTTTATTGTTTACGTTCGATTGAAGTATCTGGATGCAGTGTACAAATTATTGCGCTTTCTTTCTTTAGTGTTAGCTCACAAACTAACCGACATTAAAGCAAGTCGTTACTTAATTCATCTTGAAGACAGTGCTTACGCCGCGAAGTGTTTTTTTTTAAAATAACGTGAATTACCTACTCAAGTAAACGTGTCCCTGAATAAGTGAAATACAAGTCACACGACCTAGGTAGATAATAATTTATCACTGCGTAACTAAGATGGGCTAAATTTAATGGAATAAGATTTAACTAACTACAAAACCGTAAAGCAATATCGCACGACCTAATAATAACATCACTGCGTGAATAAGTCGAGTTAAATGCAATAAGATTTAACTATACACTGGTCTTGTAGGTTACAACTTTTAACAAAATCTGTACGACCTGTAAATCAGCGCGGTTTTTTATGCAGCATTTAGCTGAGGCTGTGGCGAATTTCCTCAATTAATTTTAAGATAAATTTTGTAATTAATGTTTTTGGCAATAAATTTCTTTTTCTTTCAAATAAGTTACTACATTTTAAAAACCTTACTTTCTTTATCTAATCACTCAAAGTGAAATGTTATCTACTGACCGATTTCTTACAAGAGAACATCAGAAACATAGTAATAAAAATAGTACGACTGACCAGATTCACCAGCACTTAGCCTCATACATGTGCCGAGTGGCAGCTGCCAACGCGTCGTTTCGTTACACCATAACCCTCCTCTGCCATGAACCACACGGATTGTAGGCGCACCGCCCGCGCCACTGCTACTGCGATAACGCTGCGATGCCAGACTTGTGAAGTCATGATGAAGCGCTGCTCTCGATGATACGGGGTCCGACGCGGTGGTGCGAGCGGCAGTGGCATCCGCGCAGCGCGAGGCGAAGTTGCCACCCTGCCCGCACATAACGAGCTCTCCCTTTGTCACCGGCTGCTCAGTGACACGTATGCTCGTAGATCTGTAGGATGCCTCTTCCCGTTGAAACTGGATCGAAGTGCCACGTGGTTGCGGCATTTTGTCTTTTAATCAGCGCACGCATTAATTATATCCAGGTTATCGCCACGTGCTTTCTCATTTGCTCGATTTCATCCCACTTCTGATGTCGGCGAAAGGTGTAAAATGTGGATCTATTTTCAAGCTGTGGGCGTTGCGTTGGGTAATCGAGCAAAGAAACACCTCTAACTCAAACATTTCTTTATTTACCACCGATTCGGAATGCAGTATCTACAGAGAAGAACCGGCAAGAAACTCCATAGTTGCTCTTTTAAATCATGTCAGTTTTACAATACAGTCATTTCTAATACAATCACTTGGTATTACAATTATGACCACTAATAAAATAAATATCACAAATAAGTTATAGTAAGCTACTACGTAATAGATGTGCACTCGGCAACGGTCGGCGAACGAATGACCCCAGTCGTGCGCGCGCGCTGCTTTTTATCGGTTCGCCGTTCGTTATTTTTTAAAGCTTCGACGGTGGCGCCGTCAAGTATAAATTAGTATAATAGCAAAATAGTCCATTACTAGTAACTGATAAAATGTAAACAGATTTAAGATTTTCATCAATAATAATATTCTCAGCTCTGAATGTTAGTTTTACTTAGTTTAATGTGTCTGAAAATTATGAATTTTACTCAAAAGGAAATGTTTTTACCTGTCATGAATATAATAGTGCAAACATTTGCTCAGTCTGTCCATGAAAGGTGTTCCAGGAGTGATACAGTTTGAATCGAAATGTGCCTCTTTCGGCCTCTCTGGCGGCAAGTACGCCCCTTTAGCTTGCAGTTCTGAGCGAATTCGTGCAATTTCCTCAATTTTCTCCTGCGTCTCTTTGGAGGCGCGGAAACGACGCGATCTTTGCTGGTTCATTTTAGCTCTGGGTGCCTTGAATAGTGTAGAATTGATGTTAACATGTGTTCATAATTGTCATGAGAAAAAGTCTGAGCTTACTTTTGAATGAATTTTATATATTATACAGTATTTTACTCAATGAAAAAGCTATATATGGATCATATCTTCTAAAAAAATTAAATTAACTAAGTTAACAAATTAAAAATTATGTTTACAATAACAGAAAACATATATTGCAATTTAAATGAATTTATATTTCCATTATTGACACCTTTTTCATAAGTTTTCTATGCACATTGGTAACTATAGAATATAAATGCAGTACACTTAGCACGAAAGCAGGTAACTTTGATAAATAGAAGATAATTGAAAGTACTTTTTACATTTGGACAGTAAATAGTGCAATTTTACAACACAATTTCAAGCATAAAATATAATATAAACAAAATTAAACACTTACAACACCATCAATAGCCATATACAGCAGTTTCCTTGGCCGCACAATACTGAACAGCCTGTCAATGCATTCAAAGATGGCAACCATCATCTCATCCTCATCTTTAGGCGGTGGCTTGTCTTCAGGATGGGTGCAGGGGTGTATGATCCCATTCATGTCCAGGTATAGATTGTCGAACTCCACCCCATTGGGGTTTGGGAGTGACGAGTCCACAAACACCAATTGGCCATCTACGTCGACTGGCTGTAAGAACGAGGAATTATAATTATTAACACTAAATTAATGTCTTGAGTTATTCTAATTAAAGTTATTTTTTAAGTTTTAAAGTGAATTTAAATGCAAATTTTCGTTACTGACACAATTTTGTCCTTTATTTCGACTTATTACATAGATAGAATCATAATACATGTATAAAGATACGTAATAAGTCCATTAACACATAAATGTTTACTTTTACCTTTATAAATGTACGATTTTTAATAAAATGCAATAATACAAACTGAAAACCTCGACAATTTCGATTTGGCTGGATTCTTGTTTAAAAAATTGATAAATAACATTTTGGAATAACTTCATTGTAACTAAGTAAATTCTTGTGAAGTTAAAACTTATATCAATCTTATTTACGATGGAAAGGCATGAAATAAATGTAAACAAAATAGAAAATAATTTGAGGTTACAATACTAACCCTCTGTTCAATACATTCGACAATAACACTTGGATATTTTCGACTCAGCCATCGAAAGAAGGCTGGAACTCCCATTTCGTCTACAATTTAATATTTCTCCTTGATTTAATTGTGATCATTCAAATACGAGTGAGCCAAATGAATTGTCACGTATTCAACACAAACAAATCGACGCAGGTGCCATTGTTGATTTGAAATTTAAAATTTAGAAGTTTGATGTTTCTTGTCAAAGGAATATTTTTTATGCAATATTTTCAAATAGATACGAGTCTAATGGTCATCCTTAAGCATTAAAATATTTTTGTTTGTGAAACGTCAATTCGTTACCTTCGAAAATTATGTATAGTCGTTTATGCTCTAAAACTTCTTTCTTTCTTAATATTAATTCAAATTTGCAGCATACATGGGCTGTTTTCCAATTACAGAGCATAATGCGACTCACACAATGCCGAATTATGCTGATGCTTAATTGGAACGTGAAACGCACCAGCAGGTTGCGCTAAGTTCAGTGTTGAAAAAAAAATATTCATAGAGTTAGCAATAACCTCATTAATGTGTAAATAAAGTGGTATACATAATAATTGGTTGAAAAATATTTACGGTTATTTTAAGTAATTTGGATTTTGATTATTTCATTAACATTTTTTTCAATGTTTGTACCTTCATCCATACTTATATTTATTTTTTTAACACAATTTGAATTAACTTTGATTATTTCGAAAAAACTACAATGAAACGAAAGCTTTAAAATTTTTTCCAACAATTAATAATTACTAACGATAAATCGATTGCACGCATCAATTCACGCGCATTACTTTTTCTAGTGCTCGATTGTGCGAAGCGTTGCTGTAGTTGGAACATTCAACGTTAAGCTGCTTAACTTAAGCATTATGCCGCATAATGCGCTCTAGTGCTGTAATTGGAAAACGGGGTGTGATTGTAAGAAATATTATTCTAAAGCCTCCAGAAATATTTTCTATTCTTTCTTTAAATAATTATTAAAGTAATATATTGCTGAAATCAGTCATATATAAACTTTTTTGACTAAAGACATGGCCCAAAAACGTTGTTAACACAGGTTTTTATCGTGTTTTTAACCAATTTTTGCAGTCAAAAGTCGTTTCGTCCTGCAATTACTTTTTTAATCTGTTGTATCTGTGGTACCAAGGTAGTATATTCTTTGCTGTGGTACGCATGTCACTGTCACTTCAGGTCGGTTGTCAAATTTAGAATCAGATGTTTTGGTTCAAAAAGCCGAAAAAATACATGGAAAATATTTAATTTTCAGGCAAATAAAAATGAGGACATACTGCTTTATTAATTATTACAGAAAACTAATAAAATATGGACAAATACGTGCCTTTTGTAGCAAGCTGGGTGCGGATCAAAATGGAATAGAAAAAATAAGAAATATAGGAGTTTTAGCCCACATTGATGCAGGTTAGAAGATTAGGTACTTAAACCATTAAACAATTGAATTTATTTATCCTCCAAACTCATCAACACAGTTAACTGACGTTTTTCGTATAAATTATAAGTTAATATAACTTCTATTTGATAAAAAAACAAGTACAGAATTCTGAATATTTTATGCATTGATTGTCTCACAAGTCTTATAAAGTTTGATAAATAAATATTATTACTTTAATAAAATTTGTAATTTATTCCGATTACATTAGCTATTTTTTACTATACTCTTGACAGAATAATTATTAAAATGTTAACCATATACTACCTTATATTATGCAACTATTTGTTGGTTATTAGCCTTCGTATAGGCTAATAACCAACCAGCCTGTAAAAGATTTAATTTTGTTATTTATTGATTTCCACATAAAACAACAAATAACAGTTATATTCTTTATACTGGATTCATATTACAGTAGAATAAAATAAATTAAATCTATGTAGGTATTAAAATATTTTAAAGTATTTGTAATTTCCTTACAGGCAAAACAACAACAACAGAACGGATGCTGTTTTACTCTGGCACCATCAGAACAATGGGGGAGGTGCACCACGGCAATACTGTGACTGATTATATGGAGCAGGAGAGACAGAGGGGAATTACAATTACCTGTAAGTTTAAGTAAGCCGTAATAATTATAAAAAAATGTGCATGTGTTTGTAAATTGTTGTCTATATTATTACAAGTAAAAAAATTACTGGTGGTAACGCCAATATATTTAAAATAGTAAGTTAAGAAATTAATTATTTATTATCTAGTGGTGTATTCCTATTTCCTTCCCTACATATGACCACAACCGTGCTATCTCAGGAACTACTGGTCCGATTTGAAAAATTCTTTCGGTGTTAGATAGCCCATTTATCGAGGAAGGCCTTAGGCTTTATATCATCACGCTGAGACCAACAGGAGTGGAACTGCGGGTAAAACCACAGGGCACAGCTAGTAAAATATAAAACTTACTTGCTCTTAATTTCTAATCATAACTTTATTATTTTTAATTTCAGCTGCCGCTGTATCTTTCCCCTGGAATGGTTACCAGATCAACTTAATCGACACCCCAGGACACATAGATTTTACCATGGAGGTGGAACAGAGCTTAGCAGTGCTGGATGGAGCTGTTGTGGTTCTAGATGCTTCTGCAGGTAAGTAGTTTAATACTAATAGTTAAAAAAATCGAATTTATATATTGTGTTGATATAATGTTTCCAATTAGGTAAAACTCACGGCACGTAAGTTTAGCGCTCACCTTGAAGTGGAGGGGATCTATTTGAACGAAATAAAGGCGAACTTGCCGTAAAACATTGAAGGTCACCGCTAGACTTACGTGCCGCGTCGTCTAATAGTTCCATTTCTGCAACATAATTTAATGTGAAACTTGAAGTGACAACTTTTGCAGTGGCTCTTTAGCTTGTTTGTACATTAATTGTAAATTCAATGTCTCAAAAAATAATGAATGTTATGGTTGGATTTGAACAGTAGAACACAGATTTATATTTAGATAATGAATGCATTTTATCCTGTACCCAAGAAATGTAATAATATGTATGAGCGTTCAAAAGTTCAGATATACTATACAGAAACTACCCACCAAAAAACAATTATACTTCCACTTAAAAATACATTTCCCACTAGGTGTAGAAGCGCAAACATTAACAGTATGGCGTCAAGCGAACGGTCACCGCGTCCCTCGACTCATCTACCTCAATAAGATGGATCGATCTGACGCAGATGTGAAAGCCTGCGAGAGATCCATTTGTGATAAACTGAGGGTCATTCCTCTGATGCTGCAGACTCCGGTAGTACATGAGGGCAGGCTTATTGGTGAGCGATATTATAGTTTATTTTAATGATAATAATATTCTTGTTTCATCTCTAAAATATTATTGATATTATTCTATTGATATTGGAACAATTTTGATGATAATAATAAAAAGATACACAATCAGGGACAAAAAATGTCCAAAACGCATATCGCATTATAAATCCGACTTTAACTAATTAACATTAGGTTGAATTTAAATTGAGTATTTTGATGTTATTTCTAACTTAGGTCGCAAAAATATATCCTTTTGATATGTTTTTGAATACACCTTAAAGATATGTTAATAAACTTGATTTTGCTTTATTTTTTGTTTTTTTTTCTTTTGACAAAATTTTGTCAAAATTTGTTTATAGTTTTTTTTTACATTTAAAACCGTAGCAGATGTATTATTCAATAAATCAAAATTTTCCTGTTGCAACACAAAACTGATTCAACTGAAATTTATTATAGGTTTGATAGACTTAATATCGCTACAAGAAATCATATGGACATCTGGTAGAGGCCAGAACTTGTCACGACGAAAACTCACAGAAGCGGACGGAAAGAAATGGGAACTCGCGCTTAACGACCATAGACAACTCATAGACACAATCTCCTCTCTAGATGATGAGCTGGCAGAGACAATTATCCAGCAGGAATCATTGGATAACCTTGAAACCAAAGATATACTAAATGCAGTTCGCAGATGCGCCATAAACATGAAGGCATATCCAGTAATGTGCGGCAGTTCGTATAAAAATATTGGTGTTCAAACATTGATGGATGGTATTATATCTTTTTTGCCGCATCCAAACGAAGGGAGTAAACTGCAGAAGTTTTTTGGCGGGGATTTGAGCGCTAGAGCATTTAAAGTGCAACATGATGATCAAAGGGGTGTACTGACCTTCCTGAGGCTGTATAGCGGCGAGTTCAGTAAGGGGCAGAAAGTGTATAATATTGCCAGGGATGTGAGTGAACAGGTAAGAAGTTTTATTTAAAGATAAATAAGCATTTCATGTGGTTTTTTATTTGCTTTAACTGTGTTTTTCTGTCAGTAATTTTGTTTAAACTTTTTATACTTCATGAATTCAATTCAAAGTAGTTTCTACTCTATTGGTTATTATATTTCATTGGTTTACTACTTGCAAACTACTTACAAAGTAATGAGCGACCCATCCATAGACTTACCACGCCTTAAGACGCTTTTCCAACAGATTATTAACCATTAAGTATACACATACATAATTTTAAAATTATTTTCAGACAGGTTCATTGTACGTGGCTCTAGCTGATGAATATAAGCCAGTGGATAAAGTAACAGCTGGCAATATCGCCGTGGTCAGTTCTCTTAAAGTAAGTTCTTATTACAAATATTCACCAAATAATGAAATCTGAAAATGTGTATAAAGAAAAATAATTCATAACTAATAAAGTTATTATACTATTTCGTTTTAAATGGATAATGAAGAAAGTTTATGCTTAGAAGATTGATCTGTTGAACAGTAACCAAAAACATTACATATACTTCATTTATTCATTCATTAATTCATTTAAAAACATTTATGTGAACCATTGGCGTACTATAAACAACAAGACTCCCACTCGCCAATTGTAAATCTACTCGACTTATAATAAATACGACTCCGACTACGATCCGAGTCGCATTATAAATAAAATATTCATTGAAATGAACACCTTATTTCGTGGCAGCAATGTTCAAAGTCCATTGTATCGCTCGATAAAAAACTCTGCCGAATACACGCGTAGGCAGAGATTTGATTCAGACAATTTTCGAGTGTGATTGTGACTGTACGACTGTACGTCATGTCGATAATGTCAGCTTATATTTTTGTTATATTGATACAGAACATTTTATTAATAAAAAAAATATCAGACAACACAAATAAACAATAAAAAAATGATACAGGTAACAATGACAGGTGACCTAATAACATCAACCAACGCGGCGGCAAGTCGAGCCAAGTCTAGACTTCGGGAAGTGCTAAAAGATCCGAAAACGGCTGAACAATTAATGATGCCAAGTGCTAAGCAGCGCTTGCAGGCGATAGAAGAGCCTAGTACTGATGAAATGGTCGACGCGTTGCTGGGAATCGGTGAGTTTTAGGATAAATAATGAGCGTGTGTACCGAGAACGCTTGTCAGAAGTGAAACTGTTTTGGCAAGATTCAATGATACCAAAATCGTCGCATTACTCCATGACGTGACGGTATTTTCTTTGAAATTTTACTCTCAATCACTCTCTTTTGAAACATTTCTCTTGTACTATCTATTCAAGTTTACATGAATATTTGATCGATTTGAATATGTATTGTAAAGTGCATTGGATTAAACTTCTGATTTAAAATTAAACTTAAAATTGGTATTTTGAAAAAAGACAATGTATAAGGTCAGTTTTCTATTTTTTTTTTACAATAATTTTCACTCAATCACAATACAGTTGAGAAAATGAGAATTTCCAGTCAATTATTTTCTTCACATGATGAGGCAAAATATTAATGTTGTCTGCCTTAAAAAAATATATTATTCGTTTTTTTTCCCTAACCGATTAGGGGCCGTTCATAAAATACGTTCGCATACAAGGGAGGGGTTTTCGCGAGTGTGACAAGATGTGACAAGGGGGGATAGGGTCTACGGCAGCGTGACGTTCGCCGTTCATTAAAAAATTTTACGGAGTATTCGTTCTCTCGACTTTTTTTTTCAATTTTGTAATGATAGAAGTCATTTATTTCGTATTAGTAAATATACAGATATTTAAATGTATGTTACAATTTATTACAAGAAAGTGTGACACAGCGTGACAACCAGGGGGGAGGGGGTCAAAAAAAGTTAATTTTAGTGTGACGTATTTTATAAACGGCCCCTTATGAATAGTATCGGACAGTATGAAAAAATCATAATGCACAGCACTAATCAGAGTGGACAGTACAAATCAAAGAAAAATTTAATTACCTTCTAATAAAATATTATAAGAAATTACACGGAGGCAAGAAAACAATATTTATAGGTTCTATACTTACTATTAAATAAACTGAAATGGTTTTTAAATCTTGTCCAATAGCCTATAGTCTAAAATATGTTGTTTATTGGACAGCAAAATCAATTTTCCACTAATTTACAGGTACAACAATCCCAGAGCCCGTATTTCTCTGTTCAATAGAACCACCGAGCGCTGCTTATCAAACGGCATTAGATACTGCACTTGCTGAACTGCAGAGAGAGGACCCCAGTCTGCGTGTTACGAGTGATGAGGAGACTGGGCAATTGGTGTTGGCTGGTGGGTAAATTTCAGGTCTTATAGTGGGGTGCCTACTTTAGCAGTTAACA
>CAJQZM010023965.1:0-10359 GCA_907164665.1 Colias nastes | reverse complement strand
TCAAATAGCTGCTTTAACCTCCGATTGCTGCTTATCAAACGGCATTATATACAGCACTTGCTGAACTGCAGAGAGAGGACCCCAGTCTGCGGGTTACGAGTGATGAGGAGACTGGGCAATTGGTGTTGGCTGGTGGGTAGAAGGTTCTAGAGTTAGATACTTATAGATGGTTCTAGGTCTTTTGTTACATTTTACAAGATGTGGCAATCAGTTGTAGAGAGAAGACGCTAGTTTTCATGTTAATATTGATGAGGAGACTGGGCAGACGGTGCTGGTGGATAGAAAATTCGAGGTATTTTACAGGTAATCTGATGTTATGACATATCTCATTGAGCGGTAGAGTTCAGAGTTAAGTACATGTTAATAAGGTACTTATTACAGACCTTAAATATAAAAAAAACTAAGCATTGAGTTAAATTGTCCCCGAAAAAATTTATTTTCTTGTACAAATAAATTTCTATTAATTCCCAACACGAACACACCTTTTATACCCTGTATAAGGTAAGGTGACTAAATTTTGATTTTATATTGTAATTTGTAGGTATGGGCGAATTACACTTGGAAATAATAAAAGAGCGTATAATCCGCGAGTACAAGATCGAAGTAGACCTCGGTCCGCCACAAATTGCGTACAAAGAAGCGCTCATTGGTTCAGCCAAGTTCACATTTAACGTGGATAGGAAGATTGGCAGCTCGAGACAGATGGTCAAAGTGACCATGTCCGCGAAGAAGGTGGTTGGAGTGCCGCAGAATAAGATTTTGAGGTGTGTATAAGGATTTTTTTTTTCATTTTGGGAGATAATACACATTACTAGAGAAAATAAAATTTAAAACCAAAAATGTGGTGAAAAGTATGACATTAAGGACTCTGGAAAAATTCTGGAACGGGTTTTAAGAGCTTTTTTGAAGTGAAACCTCTTTGGGCGCAATGAGAGTAAAATTTAAAGGTCGCGCCAGGTTCAATAACGTGACATCATGGAGTAAGGCGACGATTTTGGTATTTTTGAATCTTGTCAAAGAAGTTTCACTTCTGACACGTGTGCTCGGCACACACGCTCATTTTTTTTCATTTAGTTCTACTCCATTGTTTTAAAGCACAATAAAATCAACCAAAGAACAGAATTGGTAATATAAAATTACTACTACTCAAAATATATTTAATAAAGAATAAAATAAATTAAAATTTGTCGTTTTTTAGTATAAAATTAAAATCTACCCGCAGATTCGATAAAACAGCAGAGAGTGCAGCGAATCTATCGCACATCTCGCCGCGCATCGAACAAGCGATCCTCCGCGGTGTGCAGTCGGCTGTATTGCACGGACCTAAACTTGGCTGTCCGGTACGTGCTTGGCCATTTGTTAATTACTTTTTATTCTCTTAATTTTCCTTCACTCACTTTTTCTCTCCTTAAATCTTCTTTATACAAATTGCTTTGGCTTTTTCCAAACACCCCACAGTATTGTGTATTTAAAATCAAACAGAATTTTCTACGACATTTAACCCAGAAATTTTATCAGAGGAATTATTGAAGTGTAAGTTGCATCATGGCAATACCGTCACGTCATGGAGTAAGGCGACGATTTAGGTATCTTTGAATCTTACCAATGATATTTCACTTCTGACACGTGTGCTCGACACACACACTTTTTTATATTAGAGTGAGCAAATGGGCTTGTGCCTGATCATGAGAACTTAATTAAAATTTTATTTTATTTTATAACATTTTACAGGTGGTAGATGTCCAAGCGACTCTCCACTGGCTAGAAGTGGGAAAAGGAACCTCGGACACCACCGTCACAGCTGCTACCGTTCAGTGTTTGAGAAAGGTATGTAATTCAGTTAGAAAAGTAGTAAAAGAATTTGTTTAACATGAGCAGTATTTAGTTATTAAGCTTATAAACGTAGCTTAAAGGTGTAAAAACGCACTAAAAGCAATAATTTTTACGACCTAAGCTGGCCGGTCAATTTACACCAAAATAAATTAATATTTGGATACATTTAGGTAGAATTAACAAAGCAACAAATTTCCACTCTGGGTG
Organism: Colias nastes; assembly: GCA_907164665.1. NCBI lineage: Eukaryota > Metazoa > Arthropoda > Insecta > Lepidoptera > Pieridae > Colias > Colias nastes. The sequence goes on along the minus strand of CAJQZM010023965.1, from coordinate 8,319 downwards.
AATTTTTGCGACGTTTATGACTGTCAGGGGCGGCCACTGTGGAGGTTGTATGTAATCATCCACACGCTGGCTGTTTGTCACAAACACCGCAAACAGCAAACGAAGTCCCAAACACCAACCACAATCACCCAACACAAACAGCCATCCACATGCTTGGCGAACGTTCATAACATTCCGAATCGGCAAACATGCATCCTTTGATCTGGCAAGAAAACCGACACCGATGCCGAACACTGCCCAACACAAACACAAACAGGCAAACAACGACAAACACCCATCCCACACGTCCGTGTTTGCTGTTTGCTGTTGGCTGTTTGCCGTTGTTTGTCAAGCGTGTGGATGGGGCTTAATATGCTCTATAGCGCAAACATTTCTTTTGCGCGATTCAGAGCGAGGTGTATCTCAACCAAAATTACTAGCACTTTAAACAGAATACGTACAGTAGTGAAAGGAAGCAGTAACATACATACGCGATGCTGTTGTGTATGTGAGTCAACTGTGTTGTATATTTTTGGTTTTATGGCATTGCCATAAAAAAATCAAATTCAACAAAAAGGTCGTGTTCCATCGTTACAATATTGTAATTATTGAAAAATGTTTCGTATTGGTTGAGATAGTTGTTAATTATCTCAATAGATGGCGCGCGGTGTGTCCCTTAGACACAAAACTGAAAGAATATAATAAATTCTATCGCTCTGGCGGGATCACGGGTGGTCGAGTTGGTCAGGCGTCCGCCCCGGAATGGCGTGAAAGGATGCGGGTTCGAGCTCCGCCTCGTGATCGAATTTATTTCTATTCTTTATAAATTTATGTTTTGAACGTTTTTTTAGTGAGTTTCGCTACTGTTAGTATCTGTTTACTGTGGTACAAGGCATGTAAACCAAGACTCCCATCAGGTGTTCGAACTAAGCGGCAGCACACTACTGGAGCCGGTGATGTTGCTGCAAGTGGTGTGCCCCGAGAGCCACTCGGCGCGTGCTCTCGCGGACCTCGCGCGGCGCCGCGCCACCGTGCAGCACGTGCAGCTGCGGCACACCAACAAGGTGAGGCATCATCATCGTCTTCATCATCATCATCAACATTGTCATCAACATTGTCATCATCTTCATCATCATCATTGTTATCATTATTATCAACATCTTCATCATCAACATTGTCATCATCATTGTCAACATCTTCATCATCATCATTGTTATCATCATTGTCAACATCATCATTATCAATATTGTCATCATCATCAACACTTTAACCATGACCATCACTATTAAAATCATAAAAATTGTTATCGTACTCGCGTACAGCATATGCAGTTGCAGCACATTAACAAGGCGAGTAGCGGCCTCGTCGTCATCGTCATCATCGTCAATATCATCAAACTCAAACTCAAACATTTATTTATTCAATTAGACTTCTTCGAGAAGCACTTTTGAAACGTCAATACATATTTTTAACATTTACCACCGATTCGGAAAGCAGTATCTATGGAGAAGAACCGGCAAGAAACTCCATAGTTGCTCTTTTAAATCATTTCAGTATAACAATTTAATTTTACAAAATATGTAAGTAACTGTACGTATATATTATCATAATATGCCAAAGAACTGTCCTGTGGTTTTTACGCGACAACCCTCCATGGGTTTTTATTTTCCATATATTCCTTAATGCTGTAATAGGCTCTCTGAACTAATACGTTTTTAACATAATTTTTAAATTTAGCACTACTAAACTCTTTAATACTATGAGGAATTCTGTTGTAAAAAAGTATACCTTGGCCCATAAATAAATTTTTAACTTTAGCTAACCGGTAAAATGGCATTTCAATTTTATTTCTGTTCCTTGTGCCATAAGTTCGTCATCGTCAACATTATCATCATCGAAATTGTCATCATCGTCAATATCCCCATTTTAATCAAAAAATCGTCATCATGCTCGTGTACAGCACAGTAATAATGTGACTTGCGGCATCGGATTCGTCAACATTGCCCTGACCATCAGCACCACCATTATAATAAGCATTATTAACTTTTCCAAAAACACCACATCTTATATGAGTGTAATCTCATTAACACGGTCATTAGAATTATCATCAACAGCACTCCCATTATTATAATTATTGTCATTATCAGCATAGTCATTAGTAGGATCATTCGTATTATAATCAGATTCATTATCGTTGTCATTATTATCAACATAATCATTATCACCACCACCATAACTATCGTCATTATCATCACCAGAAACACCACCGTCCATATCTTTATTTTCATTGAAATAGCTATCACTATTTTAGAGCTAGCGCGCAAGAGCAACTTTTGTATCCGCAACTATTTTGTCTCTCCCATCAACTCTATATGGGGAGTTGCGTCGCTACGTGCGCGCACTTTCTTACTAGCCCATAGAGTTGATGGGAGAGACAAAATAGTTGCGGAGACAAAAGTTGCTCTTGCGCGCTAGCTCTTAATCATAAAAATGGTCACTATCATCACCAACACCACTATCGACGTTCAGATCATAACAATCATAATATCAGTGAGCAGTATCACTAGTAAAAGCAACAAAATCATTACTATTGCCCTTATCACTATCAAAAATATCTTAGTTTTAGGTCAAATTGCATGTACATATATATATTTTATATTTCCTAGGTGATAGACTGTCTAGCACCTCTCTCCGAGCTGCTGGGCTACTCTTCCACGCTGCGTTCGCTCAGTTCCGGGCTAGCAACTTTCACTATGGAGTTCCATTCTCACCGGGAGATGTCGCCTTATGACGAGGAAAAGGCCATACGATCTGTTACCGGCTTTTGAATAAATTATAAGAAATATTATTTAATTATGTCTTGATTTAAAAATAAGTTCAGATTTGTATTAGTAATATCAAATAGTGTCTTATACATTAGTAGGGTTTGATATTATTATATTTCTAGGAAGTAAAGTGTAAATAAAACAATGCGTGAAACATAAATAGTTTATTATAAATAATAAAAAGATTCGAATACAACAAAATGTTTTATTTCGATCATAATCACGTAACACCCTGAAACAAAGAATTTTGATATTTTTAACACGTCTAAAGTTCTGTTAAGGACGATCATTCAAGATTGACAATTGAATTGGATAACTAACCTAACCAATCTAACAAAACATATTGAAAAATAAAATAATTTAATGCTATTAAAAAAATGCAAAAAGGAAAAGCAAAAAAGTGCAGTATTGCAAAAACAATAGCAGCAAAAAGGCCTCCAGTTAAAGCAACTATGTATTAAAAAAACACTATATTTATTCAAAAACCTTAAAAAGATTATCCAACTCGTCGAGCAGCGTCTCGTGTCGGTAGGCGAGCCGCAGGTCGGGCACGTTGGTGCGCGTGATGTCGTTGCCCTCGGGGCCCTCGCACTGGTACTGGGGCCCCAGCCAGTGTTGCTTCATCTAAATATATAATTAGAGGTCAAATTATAACGCCAACATCACATTCATTTTTGTCATGAACATCATTATGATCAATGATCCTATCACAAATTACTAAAGAGAACTACTACTTACTTGTTTTGTTGTGTGTGTGCAATAAAGTGTTTTTTATTTTATTTATTTATTATTTACTACGTACTATTGCATTAGAACAAAAAAAAAGCATCGTTGATCTAGTGGAAAAAAAAGTACTCTAAAGAATAAATAAAGAATTAGATGATCTATTATTGCTCTTCCTTTCTCTTCCCTTAATTTTCTGAACATTTTTTTGAAAGAAGATCAATGACGAAGTTATAGAAACTTATGAAATACCTCATGCGGGAATCCAGACATGATGACAGAGTTCCGCGCCATCTCGCACATGTCGCACGCGCTCAGCTTCCACGCTTGCGCCGCCACGCTATACTCTTCTATCAGTGGTTCCTGTGCCAATTTTTATTTTTTGTAAATACGATCGTAATAGGGCATAGTAGGTATATTATTAAAATGCAAACTTAAAATTTTAAATGATTAAGGTAAATATTATAAACGCCCGCGTCCAAAATACTTAAATCAACAATTTTAGGTTGACAGGCATTTTAAGGACACCCAAATGCAATGCTCATTTGTGTGATTTTTCCTTAAAATTAAAAAGTTCAGAATGTTCAAATATGAACCAGTCAATATTATAGTTCAAATATGAAACAGTCCCCAAACCTTTGTATAATGAAACTGTAGAGGGTCATCAGTACTCAATGTGACCTTCAGTCCTCGCTCGAAGTACTCCGGCAGCGGGTTGCGGTGGTAGCGTAAGAACAGCGAGTTGTTACTGAGGGGGGACATCGCGATGTGGATCTGTGCCAGGTAGTATGCGTATTGCAGAGCTGGTACCTAGATGGAATGGAAATTATAATCTACTATATAAAAATAAGTCGGGTTTTCCTTCCTGACGCTACAACTCCAGAACACACGAACCGATTTCCACGTTTTTGCATTCGTTGGAAAGGTCTCGGGCTCCGTGAGGTTTATAGCAAAGAAAAGGTGTCTCTGGTGGCGAAACGGAGTTCGCCGGGTTTGCTAGTATACAATAAAAATACAAATTAGATTGATAAGAGTATTCTGAATTATAGGTATTTGTTTTTCACTGTCATAGCTTAGAGTTTGGAATTGCCAAGTGCCCAGATAAGAATAAAATCCTATCTTTAATACAAACGAGCTTCTGGATATTATACTAAAAGCACATTATTAAGTAGTTACCACGTCTAAGTATCGTATTGTAAATTATGATTATAAACAAAGCTTCAGATCTGAACTATCTCTACCTACATTAGTAATTAACCTATTATAATTGCAAAAATTGTAACTCAAAATACCTTTCTCAATATGAGTCCATGTGAAATATTTTCTGAGAGCAAGAAACCAGCGCTAAGATGAGAAGGGGGTCCGGCTTCGCCACAATGGGGTCGTAGAACAAAGGTGTTCATGCCGCGTTCTCTGTATGTTCGATTAATTAAATTATGTAAGGGACAAGGGTTTAAGTAAAACATTTTCTTGAAGCGGTTTTTAAGAAGGTCGGATATCTGAATCTGGCCAATTACGGGTGTATCTTGAAATATTTCTATAAGCAGTAGAAGGAGTAGGAGACTTGAACATGAAACCATGCCATTAACTAACCAAGTATAAATGAGAAATCTTTCAGAAAAGAATATTAGTCACGTCATATTTACCTACCTATTGTCTAGAAATTGGTGTTTCAGATTTGAATAAGTACATATCATGCGGTGATAAACGTAATTTTGCAATGAATACATAATACTCTTTATATCTTAAGTCTTTAACTTCAACTTACTTTCTCAGCTGGTTCAAAGTGACCATATTAGCGTACATATAGTACAGATAGTACGCGTAGGGCGGGTTCTCCTCGTCGTTCCATTCGGCGGGGGGCCGCATGTTCTCGCTCAGGATGGGATTCTCGGGTTTGGATTCATCATCTACGCTGTCGAATCCAATCACGTGCTAGAAGAGCAGAAAGAAAAAATAAATGGTCATTTTAGATGATTTCCATTTTTCCTCGAGAAATTCGACGTATTACGATCTTCTTTTTAGGAATTTTTTAGAATTTAGGTATTGTAATAAGTACCTCAAGTAAGTATTCTTATTATACTTATGTAAGCAGAAATTAAAATAAGAAAAAATAATATAGTTAACTATAATTTTGTTAAAATTTTACCGTGAGGAACTTGTGCAATTCAATATTCGAGTCCGGGTTGATGGTCACGTCGAATAGCGGCTCAAATAGATTGTTCAGGAACTCTTGGAAGTTGTTCAGCAGCTTGTTGATGCGGTAGATGTCGCTATAGAAAATGGATAAAATTAATTATGTGAAATGTGAACATACACTGCATTTCGGATATTCACGGTCACATAGAAGAAGGAGTAGTAGAACTACAAATATTTCTGAAATCGATACAATGTTTGCAATTTGCATATAACGATATTTTTTTTATTATATTAGCTAACCGCCCCGCGTCTTTCGGTTTAGCACGGAATTAAGACAATTCATGTCACTAAAGAATCCTAAGCTGTCTACTGGTAAAAGAATTCATAAAACAGAATAAGACAATAAGAATGTCCTAAGCTTAGCTCATACAAAAATAAGCTATACGCACTACAACCGCGGCACTTGCACGAGCCACCTCACGTGCGTCGAGTGCACTCCGTGGCGCAGCGCCCACGACGCCAGCTTGCTCCACTCGGTGCGCCCCTTGCAATAGATCGAGATGCGTGGCTCTGTGTAAGTGTACTTGTTCTCTTCTAGGTCGCTTATCACCTCCTGGATTAGGATTAGGAGTTTGGTGTGTTATGTTAGGTCTAGGTGTTTAAGAATTAGTTCGTAATTAGGTAGGTACTTGCTTGGACGTAAGTTTAAACGTATCATAGATATTTTTTGTTGGCGTTCAACTTAACCGACGTAACTAGGTACTCTTTTTATTATGTAGGCACACCTAAATGTGTACTTTGTTCGTTCTAAGTTATGCAGCAATACAATTTCTGACAACTTACCTCTTAAATGATTAAATTTATCATACCTTAATAATCCTAGCGAAATAGGTGCCGTTCATGTAATTATCCGTTTTCAGGAACACCTCTCTTAGACTGCTCTCACCAACAGGATTGTATTTCGCGTTAAACTTGTCGAAGCGGTGAAATGTGTTTCGGTCCTATTGTTAATAAAGTCCCAATCAAATAATCACCAGTTAGTAAACCAAATAAAACTATTAAAACACAATAATGCTGGAAGGATAAAATTATGTTATGAAAACAGAAGTAAAAAAGAAGTAAGAAGTAAGCTTAAAACTACGCAACGGATTTTGATAAGTTTTTTAATAGAAAGCGTGGTTCTTGAGGAAAATTTTAGTATATAGTTTGTAAAGGGTTCTACAAAACGGAGGAAGCCACGCGCGGAAAACTAGTGTTATTACAAAATGAACATGTCATGAAACAAATTCATCACACTAACCGCGTGCACATCCAGCAGATCCACATTCAAATCATACGCATCCAAATTCATATCCTCGAACACGGATCGTAACGTCTTGGGCACGCCGCGCTGCATCGCTACCACCTCGCTTGCGCACGAGCGGAGCGTGCGCTTGATGAAGCGGAGTAAGTGCTTTTGGTTCATGCTTGATGCTGCGTGGATGTGGGTGTCCACTTTTCTGGTTATTTAGTAATAAACAAGGTTAGGCACGATTAATTTGTCTGTTGTCCAGAGTGAATATTTTTGTTTCCTATCTGGTTTATTTGTACCAAATAGGTCTGAGTCTGACTGACTGTTTTCATAAAACGAAGAAGTAAAACGAATATTTTATGATAGCAGAATTAGATAGTAGACTTTCTGTTCAATAATTATTTAGGTACAATTTGGTATTTTCCAAGTGGTCAAGAACCTATACGAGATCCTTTACGAGTGTACTGTGACTGTGAGTGACTTGTGAGTTTGTGGATAAAGATAGTTAATTAAAATAATAAATGTATGCGTGTACTAGTGTACACACGTAAGAAGTGAAACTTCTTTATGACCTTTTTTTTTTTCAAAAAATAATATACTATATGCAACTTTACAGAAATACGTCAATCACGCGTGTATGGGATAAAAACAAGATGGCGCGTAACGGAAAAATGTCACGCGTAACGAAAAAATGTTACACTAAATTTTTTTCCAACCCCGATAAAGAAGTTTCACTTCAAAAACTTACCTGACATTATAAAAATCTCTATGGGGCACAGCTTTTTGTAGAGCCAACTCGTGCAGTTCGTTTAACAGTACGTGCATTTTGTACTTCGACGACAGGTAACTGAGACGGCGGTAGCAGAACGATTTCCTAGGAAAGATAAGTTTCTCAAATTATAGTAAAGTCAAGAATTTTCCGTGATTTTAAGAAAAATTCTCTCTAAATTTCATTTAAATACAATACTTGGAACACTTCAGTAACCTTAATAGCGTAAAAATAATAGACTACTACTCGTATTTGTATTTGACATATATGAACAGCCTTTAAGCTTTAAAAGTAAGCAACTTACAGTGGTCCATCAGCCACCATGTCCGAGAGTCTCGTCAAATCCTCGACGTACTTCTCAAAGCTGATGTTCCTGTATGGCAACGGATGGTGGTCTGCCAAGTCATTCTCATTTCGATACATGGTCACCACACCACGTTCCCAGCGGTACAAGTAGTGGCAGTCTGGGGGTATGTTGCAGCTCCAGGGATCTGCCGGCCAGAATTACCAGCTTCGAGTTTATTTATTTTTTTCTTTTTAACTTCTTAATTTTACGTTTCAACTTAAAAAAGTACTTAACTTTGAATGGTTTT
>CAJQZM010023964.1:1617-13613 GCA_907164665.1 Colias nastes | reverse complement strand
ACTGTATATGTTATTTTTAAGGAACGAAAAGTTAATTAAAAAAAAAAAGACGGGTTGCACTCCGGGAGTGCCGGCAGAAGTGAAAACTTGATTATTAACGTTGAGTTCTCTCCATCCGTCTTACGCTTTTTCGATCAGGTCACGTGTCCTGACGCGAGTTTAAGATTTTATACCCATTACAGAAAAAGTGCTCAACGCCGCTAAAGAAGTTTTCACTTCAAAAATATGAGTATTGCTTTATTTAATGTAAGAACGGCAACAAGAAAGTTAAAACATGATCATATTATATTTTAATATCACAGTATCCTGTTTTCATATTATGAAAAGTTAAATGCATTATAGTGCATGCAGGAGAATATAAATTATAACATACTATTTCAACACCAAACTTATTTCAACGTGTCTTAAGTATCTACAATTCACGAAACAGTATAAAATGTATTGACTGTTATCTAAATATATCTCGCTAATGACGTGTTTTGTACGATAAAACTTTTATTATAACCGACTAGCTGTGCTCCGTGGTTTCACCCGCATTGCTCCGCTCCTGTTGGTCTTAGCGTGATGATAAATGGGCTATCTAACACCGAAAGAATTTTTCAACTCGGACCAGTAGTTCCTGAGATTAGCGCATTCAAACAAACAAACTCTTCAGCTTTATAATATTAGTATAGATTAGGCAAGTCAGCAGAAAGAGCCTTGGCCGAGGAAATCTCATGTAGGTACTATGCTAAGAATTTTAATTGATTTTCATAAAAATATAAACAGATGAATTTAGCTACAAAATAATATCTCCGTATTTCTCTTCTCGTTTCTTCTTCAATTTATTACATTATGCCATATAGAGAAATGTAGAGAGAATAAAATCATTTCTTAGGTAAGTGCTATCAAATATTAATGATTCCTCGTAAAAGAATTCCTCCGTAGAGACGACGTACGGAACAACCTAATGTTCTATTAACTTCTGAAAAATATACAAAATGAATTAAGCTTTAAATCTGTGAAGAATATTAATTATTATTGTATACATTTAAAGCTATTTAATATTACGTATTAATATTGTATGAAAAAATAACTAGGTACTCATCTAGAAACTTCTTATAGAAACTATTATGTACAAACACATTTTCAATTAGGTACCTACGTAATTATTTTAGAAACAAATTGGTATATTTAGTGAAATTGAAATAGCTGATAGTGATGTATTTTCTTGGAATACAACAAAGTAATGAAGAAGTTTTAAGAAATATAAAGTTTAATTAATATTTTAATTGGAATAAACAGAGACATAATTAATAACAGTTAACTCTAAAACGTTGCAATGAAAAAAATAGCTATTTTTGAAATAAATTAAATACTGCTTTTAAGACAAAATTATTCCTCTTGTGAATCCAAAATAGATATCATAATATACTTAAGATTGTATTAATTGATAAACTATTTGCGATCATTCAATATTCACTTAATAAATATTCTAATAACTCAAACTATCCCTAACAAACTAGACGAAATATCTTACTAAATACTTAGATCTAACTTATTAAGATTTAGTTCTTAAGTGACCCTAAGTTACGGCCAATGTCGGGCTTAATCAACGCGTGAACTTAAACATTGTGTGTTATGTAAGTTAATATTTAACATCGGGGTCTCTTTGTCTTTGTGGTTAGACTGTTGTTAGAATAAAGACAAGTTTGTTGGATACAAAAATCGGGTATGAAATATATTTAACGCAATGAGTTAGTTACTTATAAGTTATAAGTTTATTCTTGCACTTGGTTTTGAGTATGCTTAGTATAAAATTTGAACCGTGGAAACCAGTCGTCCCAAATCACTTTCATTAATATGAAAAGCACTTTCTATGAAGAAAATCCGGTAAGAAACTCCGTAGTTGCTCTTGTAATTTTTTTATACTAAACCAAAATCGTCGCCTTACTCCAAGACGTGACGGTATTGCCATGACCCGACCTTGAAATTTTACTCTCAAAGCGCCTAAAGAAGTTTCACTTTAAAAGTTATAGTTCGTCGTTATTGCAGTATTCAAACGTAGCCGTATGTTTCTACATCTTCATCTGCAACTCCACAGTATTTAACACCTAATATATCGTACTAGCTGCGCTTCGCGGTTTCACCCGCGTGGCTCCGCTCCTGTTGGTCTTAGCACACCCCGGACACTCCATACAAAATGATCGTTTTGACAGTCACACTGTAGAGACTGCAAATGTGTGTGTTAACGCTTTATGGTTGGCACATTTGTGACTATAATAGCTATAATATATATTATAGCGTAAAAAAAAATTCGCGTTTTTCTGATGAAATACATCCGTAAACAGCACAATATCTAACCATTTTCTACGAAAAACGATAATCACAAATCCAAAATAATAAAATTACTTTAAGTCAATTTGATTAATGTTGTCAATCTTCGTTGCGTATCGTCCTTGCAGAAAAATATGGCCCATTGTATGTCTGATCGCGCGGGGGTGAGGTAAGTTTAATTTTGGCGGGAGGCGGAGAGTGTCCGTTCTGTAGCGTTTAGCTACTATTATGTATTCTGTGGTCTTAGCGTAATGATATATAGCTTATAGCCTTCCTCGATAAATGGGCTATCTAACACCGAAAGAATTTTTCAAATCGGACCAGTAGTTCCCGAGATTAGCGCGTTCAAACAAACAAACCAACTCTTCAGCTTATTAATATTATATTATAAGTATAGATATAATGTTTATCACGGTGCGTTCATCATACAATGAAAACACATTTTAACCTCTTCGCTGCATCAAAAACATTTTAATAATAAAACCTATATGAATGTATATGTACATGGCATTAAAATATAATTTGTTAAATCTATCCAGTCATCCCCTAATCGCTGGATTATAATCTATTACGTCATGATTGATCTCTCGTTGTATTCATTATAGCGTGATATCATGTAGCTTATAAAATAGATATAGGAATAATTTATTCTTCAGTTATTGGTGAATACCATAAAAAACTACAATGTTGAAAAAAGGTTGTACCAACGTGATTACGCTCCCTATAGTTTTCTATAAAGATTGACGGAATACAATAAATTAAAACTGCGTCTTTTAAAATTAAAATATTTTATAGCAAACTTTTTGCTCACTGTTTGTTTGCTTTGAAAATAAAAAAGTTCTTGCCATGATTTTTAGTTTCCCTTGAGGAAAATCTTCGTGTTGATGATGTTTTTCTTTGCCTGTTTTATGCCGATGATACTTATATAAAACGAGGATTATTATAGTGAAGTGAAGTCCCATGTCCCCTAGTGGGGTAAGGGGCAGATGCATTATACATCTGTTTCACTGATCGATTTTCTTTAGGGACAAGTAGGTGATCAGCCTTCTGTGTCCTGCCAGACCGAGACTTCGTCCTTCGTCTCCACCGGGAATCGAACCCAGGACCCCTCGGTGCTACGCTCACGCGTCAACCACTTTACCAAGAAGGCGGTCGATTTAAATACACTCTGTACAGTAAATACTCGGGAATTTGCTTATTTTAAATTTTTTTCTATTAATATATTCTAATGAATAACTGAGTTTTCTAGTTGAAAATACAGCCGCACGGAGACCACTCAAAAAAGTTAAACTATGTCGCTGTCAAAGTGAGGAAAACTCGTAAAATTATCATAGCTTAACGCCGGTCCCGCCCGTCTAAACACAGTCATTTCGCACAATGCCTTTATATTAACCCCATTTGAAGTAATGCTGAATTTATGCCTCCCCACATCGTAAAGGACTGACGGGATTAGGGCAGTCGCTCATTTGGAATTTATATTTTAAACGTCTTTAGGTTGGGTTGTGTGCGCTGTTGAAAATATACTTTTCGACCATTTTCTCTTTTATTTGGTGAGACAATGGGTTTGTATTATGATTTATTATTAATTGAATAGCTTAATATTGATATCTAGTCCAAACATTTGTTATTGCATCTAACGATGTCGTATACGAATAAGCATACAAATTCTCGAAAACAAAAAAATTGACAGGCTTTGTATGAAAAATATTTTGTGTGGTATAGTGAGTTTTGTAAGTAGCACATGCAGCTAGCAAGTGTGCGCTTACCCTTACAATTCTAGGCAGTTATGCCGTACCTTTGAAGTGTTTATGACTTTGAGTGTAATTTAAAATGCCTCATTTCATGCATTTTTGTGGTCTTTGCTTTAAACATCACGAGTTTGCAATTGCTACGGTAATGATAATACAAACGGGTTATTGTTTTATTATTCTTATAGATAGAATATTGTAGGTAACTTCCAACTATTACAGGTTGATAATTGTGCTTCACAATATACCGTTCCAGCCTTTTAAGACGTCCACTGCAGGACATAGGCCTCCCCCAAAGATTTCCATAACGACCGATCACCAGCGGCCTGACTCCAGCGGCTCCCCCCCCGCCTCTTTGATCAGGTCGTCGTTCACAATATAACAGATTTATAAATATCTCATAAGTTTCTGTGCGAGTTGTGCCTTCAGACCTTAACCAACGAATTGACTGAAAGCTTTCTCTTGGTGATTCTCAAAACAACATCTAATATCTTTTTAATACGTGAAAACATATTAATCTTAGTTTGTGAAATATGATAATTGAACATGATCCAATCAGTCTATGCAACATGCATATTACTTGATGTTTCTAAATAATTTAACCAAAACCGATTCAGCATTTTAGTCACAATTTCGTTCAAACACACACAAATAACCCTTGTTCGTCCCCACGGCGCATAAATAGAAGTGAAATAGATTTCTATCCACTGCGAATCCGCGACAATTCAAAAAATAAAAATATTGCAAAAAATAAAACCGTTTTAGTCCCGTTCGTATTGCGAAATAAAAGATAATATTAAAAACTAAAAAGCGCGACAAAGTGACACTACGAGCGCTTGCACACAATCATTTTATGGTTAATGTTTTCAGTTTGTTCTATGAATATATTTGCGAATTAAAGTTAGGGTTCCGTATGAGGATAAAAAACAGAATGCTTATAGAGTCACTTCCATATTTTCCACCTGTTTGCCATTCTCAATTTTTTCCGAAACTAATCAACCAAATTAGTTGAAATTTGATTATCAGCTAAATAAATAGATGTGATAAATTTGTGTAAAGTTAGTGGCTACCTAAAGTTTAACAAGCTATTACTTTGTGTCATATTTTGGTTGATTTCCAGCGCCATAAAAATGTAAATAATATATCATGTACTTTATATAATAAATCTAAATGTAAAGTTGTGCTTACGGGTTCGCAAATTATATCGTACGTTCTTACAATAAAATTCAGTCGGCCTCCCCAAACAGAGTGAGGAGCCTCACGAAGCAATTGCCGCGCGAAGCAGCTCGGCACCACGTCCAATCCTTTCCAATCTGACCTTGCTTTTTTTTAAGGTACCCGCCATCACAAGGTGTTCGCGCCACCTCTGGAATATTGTCCATAGACATTATTTACATTTTTTTTTATTTACAAAAACATCACATAATAAATTAAACGTAAAATTATTAACATTACAATAAATTAAAATACAAAATTTAAAATATCAAATAAAATTAAATTACAATAAAAGTCAGAATGCACAAAAGATTTCATAAACGGCACGAATATTCAAACTATCCCTAATACCACAGAATCACACGCCACTGTTTCGCTTATTGACTACCTTACAATATACTTACAACTTACAATACATATAATCTGACCATGCTTAGCGAGTGTGTGGGTACCCGCCTAATTATTGTACTATAATGACTATTTGAATTGGTGTATTTCGTTGTTAAAACAAAGGCCCGCTTAACAGTTGTGTTTTAGCTGCAAATAAATGCGAATCTAAAGGCAAGGAATTTCAATTGAAGCAATAGCCTCATTAGGTACAACTAACCACTAAGGTTAGTTTAATTTTAAAATCTTACTTGCAATAGTTGCACAACTGTACTGGTGTGCTGTACTAATTATGTCTCCATGTAACGAGCGGTATAATGGCATAACTTAGCGGGATCCTTTGTGGTTCGTTGGTAATTATGTAGGTATGTGATTTAATTATAAGCATAATGTTCTGTATCATTGTGCAATTGATAGCTATTAAATAGTGATTGTTCTTATTGAAGTGACTGATCAAAGTGAGCATGTTTATTTTACTAACATTTTAGATGGACTGAGCTTATGTGTTTTTATACATTGTTTTATTTTCTAGATATTAAATCGAATTTTAATGAAAAAACCTGTATATTCAAAACTAGTTGTCCGCCCCGACTTCGCTCGTGGTACATACATAGACTATGGTACTCAGGGAGCACGGTGCGTTGTGATTAAATGATGAAAGAATTTGTGAAAATAATTCAGAAGTTCCTGAGATTTTTTTTTTCTTTTTTTTTCCTGAGATTAGCGTGTTCAAACAAACAAACACACGCTCTTTCTTTATATTATTAGTCATATAGATAATAAGTTTAAACTACGTTTCGTCAGTACGTATTTTACCAAAATCGCTGTTACTTAAACAAACCTTTATAATTTCCCGCCAAAACTCGCGCCCCACCAAAGCACTCAGTCCCATCGAGATTTCGCCAAGTTTTTGTCTCACAGCAAATAATAATTTGCATACAAAGTGTATCCTTACATTTCTCAGCAGAATGTGTCTACAGTTAGCTAACGAGATCAGAGAGCGAATTTAAGTGAAATCATTTAGATAGCAGTGCTGGGTATTAAGGATACATTTTATTTATTTTAACCCAGATAAGCCTGAAACTAAAATTTTCTGAAAATTTTGAAAAAAGTTACATTATTTAGTTTATTAGACCAGCAACATAAAAAAAATTATGAAAAAAAAATTAAGTGTAAGGCTTTCAGGGAGAGGGCGCTGTAGTGCTATTGTTTACATCGAGCTGCTGACAAATTGTGATTTAAAAAATAATAAAGTGATTTAATTGGACAAAGAAATGTTAAAAACGACAATAAATGGACTAATATACAACATATATTGTGGAAGACCAAATACTGTAAGTTGTTTATCACAAAAACAACGCAAAGCCAACTTGAGTGCAACTTCGAATTTTACCGTGTCAATCCACCGAATCTCTTGAATCCTCTTACTGGTGACAAAAATAAATAGTGGCAATAAGTGTACAATCCAATGGATCAAATCTAGCTAATCCTAAAAAATAAACGGAAAAAATAACCTTATTGTCGCAATGATTAAGGTGGATGTTCCGCCTGTCCCTCCATACATTTTTGATTACCTCTAAACACTTAACACAGACACTATTTCTTTAAAACTAATCATTTTATCACTTCTCTACAATAAAATGTGCGCGCGTTCGACCTTTTTAATCAATAACTTACATTATTTACTTAGAAAAACAACAGTGAAATACCGGCAAAATTGGACACTTTTACAGTAGTGTGCGTGACTTTTGCCAAGCACGACATCTAGCGCGTAGATGTTTAAACATCGCCTTTCGTTTGCTTGGCAAAAGTCACGCACAGGCAATGCGCTAGATGTCGTGCGCATGAATCGCGTTCGTTATCTTATAATTCTAATAAATCAAAGTTCTAAGTGTAATAATTGAGTAATTTCATTTCCAATCGTTCAAAAAAAAAAAAATAACAATATTATAAAATAAAACTTAAAACCTTAGAAATCTATGTTTTTTTTGTAAACAATTTATTACTCATTTTTCGACATCTTTTATTAGGGCTTCAACGGCCGGCCAGTCGAGTAGGTAGGCTTGTTTATCGTTGGAGGTATTCCACCTTCCTCTCTCCACAATGGTAACACCGACGTGATTTGAACACGCAATCTCTCCTCCTGACACTACCTAATAGCAAAACCATAATTATGTTTACTATGTTATCGTAAATATGTTTTTCACCTTGTTATGTACCTACATATAAGATTAGAGGATGCATGGGGCCACCCAAGAAGCTGCACCTGTTAGCAATTGCGACATCGCGCACACCTGCGCTTCCAGAGAGTGTTGCGGCAATCATCGCCACCGCGACGCTGCAGCTGCCCCGCCGAGGAGGACGAGCACTCTTAGTTCCAACATCGAACGGGAGGGACGTAGATTAAGTTAGGAATAATTTATAATGTAATTTTTTTACAATAAATTATTAATAAGTAAATTTCGGTTTTTTTTGCGCCTTCGCGGGCCGGTCGACATAATTGGCGCAGTCTTGTGGATAATCCTCGAGAGCCGTCTCTCGGAACGCGAAACTACAAGCATCGAGTATTGCTATTCCATCGGAGGGACGACGACGGGGATCCAGAACCTACATCTATTGGCCGCCGCAACGCGAAGGGTATCCGAACATTGATACTGCAAGAAAGGCCGAAATTAAAATCTTGTAAGTACACTAATTCTCTTAGTGACTTGCCATTCCTAGATTTGTAAGTTTTCCTAGATTACCCATTCACGGGAACCGAGGAACCGTAGCGCGTAGGTTTAAATATTAATTCATCGCGAATTAATTTTCGAATTTTACAAAATCAATTGTAAAATTCAAGTATAGATTAATAAGTTTAAATATTAATTCATCACGAATTAATTTTCGAATTTTACAAAATCAATTTGTAAAATTCAAATATAGATTAATAAGTTTAAATATTAATTCATCACGAATTAATTTTCGAATTTTACAAAATCAATTGTAAAATTCAAATATATCTATTACGTTGATAAAAGATTAATAAGTTCAGATATTAATTAATTATGAATTGAATTTCGAATTTTACGAATTATTTCATTTTATAATTTAAATATATTAAGTAAAGATTATTTTTTTTTTAATCTAACAAGTTAATAAATTTAATTAAGTTTAATATATTCCTAAAGGTAGTACAGATATTTATAATGTTAGATTTGGATAAAATTTTTAATGCACTTAGACTTTTGCCAGAATTTGATAGTAATGTTAAATAAATTACACAAATTTTATGGCAAAGAGCAAATCCTTCAAGTTAATTATAGAGAATATATAGAAATATAGTTATAGTTTTTACGTTCCCGGTTGTCCTTAATGCTACCTTTGAATTATTTAAATTATCCATAGTTCCTAATAAAGATAGTAAAGTCCTAATTCCACCCTATCCTTTTGTGGCAATTCACGACGAGGATTTTATGTACATGGAGGCAGAATGCCCGAAGTCTGGCCTAGGGTATCTATGTGAGGACAAGCTGAACCATCATCGATCCAAAAATGACTGCGTGTATCACCTTATTACCACGCAACGAGTCGTCGCATCTTGTCTCTTCACGCCTGTGGAGCTCGGAGCGCCCGCACTAGAAAAATTAGACGACGCCCACTACGTCATCAGTTTCCCCAAGCCATCAAAAATTCACTTATCATGCTCGCAAGATCAATATGACGTCATTAAAGGAAGCTACTTAGCCACAATACCCAAAAACTGCATTCTTCAAACGGAGGCTTTCAAGATAGTCAATCGAGAAGACCATATCAAAGGACAGATAATGAAAATTGCAAACCTGCCAGATTCCAGCCAATATAATACAGATGAAGAAGTTCTGAAGTTGAATTCGATAAATTTGGATAAATTACACGCTAGTAACAGAGCTATATCAATGGAAATGCCTATCAGTACTAACAACGGATACGATATTCTCTATATGCAGCCTTCCATAATACCGATATATGTTATATTAATAATGAGTGCAGTTGCCCTAGTGACATGGTACGTCGTACGGAGAGTGCGTACATCAAAGCCTATTACTACGAGTGTTCAAGATAATCAAAAAGAAGAAATAGAACACCAATCGGCGGAGTGTGAAATTTCAGCGATATTAACGAGCCTTGCCCGCCAATAGTCGCTGAACTTCAGGAGGGAGGTGTTATGTACCTACATATAAGATTAGAGGATGCATGGGGCCACCCAAGAAGCTGCACCTGTTAGCAATTGCGACATCGCGCACACCTGCGCTTCCAGAGAGTGTTGCGGCAATCATCGCCACCGCGACGCTGCAGCTGCCCCGCCGAGGAGGACGAGCACTCTTAGTTCCAACATCGAACGGGAGGGACGTAGATTAAGTTAGGAATAATTTATAATGTAATTTTTTTTACAATAAATTATTAATAAGTAAATTTCGTTTTTTTTTGCGCCTTCGCGGGCCGGTCGACATAATTACCTTCCTGGTTATTTTCACATAATAAAATATAATAAAATAATAAATAGTGTTTTAGATTTTTGTTATTGTATCTTGTATACGAATTATTCTTACTTGTTGGTTATGAAATGTTCAAATACCTATTGAAATAATTTACTGTTACAAATCATTAGTGTTATTAGTTTTGAGTGAATAGGCATGGATCAGAATTCAGAATATTATATGCTACTAACTACTCAAATACATGTTTTGATAAAAAAAAACAATAGTGTAATGTAATAATAAAATAAAACTGCGTTTTATTGTAATCAATTTTAACATTATTTATTTTCCAAAATTGATAAATAAAATAGTTTACGCCAACAAATATAACTTTTATTTTTATAGCAATCATTCATAACCGTAGCAGGTAGCGTTTTGAACAGCGGCGGCCTTGGCGGCTCGTCCTCAGGAGCGCTGGTGCAGTAAACTCCCATAAATAATTAATAATAAAGTTATACATACCTGCTCATTATTTAAAATCTATCGTAAAAAACTACAATACTAATATCAATAAAATAAGTAACTACACATTACAAATAAAATACATCATTACATACACTCTTGTTCATTTCATAAGTAACGCGCGAAACGGAGCTTACGGAGCGCTCTCCATTTCGCTGCTATGAAACAACATTCAGTACATTGCCTACATACGAAATCCAATAAGAGTGAAAGAGAAATCAGTCCTGCGCGTGAAACAAAAGATTTACTATGGAAAAATAGCCATTTTCGGAGCGTTCAATCAAGCGACGTTGCGCATCGCATGACAGCAGCAATTGCGCGCGACGTTCCCACTCCTCTATTATTTATAAACTAGCAGCTAGCTTTCCGCCGCCCGGCGGCTCCGCCCGCGTTTTCAAAGAAAAACTCGTTCCCGTTCCCGTTCCCGTAAAATTTCCGGGATAAAACCTATCTTATAAGTATTACTCGTGGATAATGTAGCTTTCGAATGGTGAAAGAATTTTTAAAATCGGTCCAGTAGTTTATGAGCCTATTCATTACAATCAAACAAACAAACAAAGTTTTTCTCTTTATAATATTAGTGTAGACAAACACTATGAATACGATCACGAATGCAAATTCGGGGATTTTCTAATTATTGCTAAATAATAATTGAATTCGTTTTGAAATCCATACTAATATTATAAATGCGAAAGTAACTCTGTCTGTCTGTCTGTTACTCAATCACGCCTAAACTACTGAAACAATTTTCATGAAATTTGGTAGGTATGGTAAGTACCTATTTTCGTTGTTTTATTTCAAGTGAACACGGCCATACAATTTTGTCACGAGCCGCCTATGATTGTAGGTACTTTTGTTAGGCTCCTTCGTGCGTCGTCGGCTCTTATTGTCACGCGCTATGATTTGCGCGCGGATTTTCTTGTGTTGTGAATTTATTTTTGTATTATTATTATTTTTTATTTTTTTTTATTTTATTGATTCAAATTAAAATATTTCACTAGTATGCATTTGAGACTATATTGTATTATATTGTATAATTTATCGTAGGTATAGTTATTCTTATAACGCAGTTATATTTTCGGTGGGACAATTTGACCCGTGATTTTTCTGAAATATCACCACGTTGCAAATCACATCAATCATACACACGTATGACGAAAGTATAGTGGCTAACATTGACTCATCAGTTCATCACTGAAACCAGTGATAAATCAGTATATCATATTTTATTGTGTTTGAATATTTTTTAAACAACGATATATACAATATTATTATAAATCGGTAAACTACCAAAGTACTTCCGAATTTTCAGACAGACAAACAAGTAGTTTGTTTTATCAAAGTAGGTATCAGTAATTAGTATAGGTAC
>CAJQZM010023963.1:460-27243 GCA_907164665.1 Colias nastes | reverse complement strand
TTTATGAAATACTGTGCGCCTGGCTGAAGCGGGCTCTTGGACTATTATGCTACTAACTACTCAAATACATGTTTTGATAAAAAAAAACAATAGTGTAATGTAATAATAAAATAAAACTGCGTTTTATTGTAATCAATTTTAACATTATTTATTTTCCAAAATTAATCTTATATATAAAAATGAATCGCAAAATGTGTTGGTAAGCGCATAACTCGAGAACGGCTGAACCGATTTCGATAATTCTTTTTTTATTATATTCCTTGAAGTACGAAGATGGATCTTATGTAGAGAAAACGTAAACATGTACCACGGGCGAAGCCGGGGCGGACCGCTAGTGATGAATAAAATAGTTTACGCCAACAAATATAACTTTTATTTTTATAACAATCGTTCATAATAAACCGTAGCAGGTAGCGTTTTGAAGAGCGGCGGCTCGTCCTCAGGAGCGCTGGTGCAGTAAACTCCCATAAATAATTATAATAAAGTTATACCTGCTCATTATTTAAAATCTATCGTAAAAAACTACAATACTAATATCAATAAAATAAGTAACTACACATTACAAATACATACACTCTTGTTCATTTCATAAGTAACGCGCGAAACGGAGCTTACGGAGCGCTCTCGATTTCGCTCCTATGAAACAACATTCAGTACATTGCCTACATACGAAATCCAATAAGAGTGAAAGAGAAATCAGTCCTGCGCGTGAAACAAAAGATTTACTATGGAAAAATATCCATTTTCGGAGCGCCGCGCCGCTCTCAAGCGACGTTGCGTATCGCATGACAGCAGCATTGCGCGCGACGTTGCCACTCCTATATTAACAAACACTATGAATACGCTCGCCAGCAAATTCGGGGATTTTCTAATTTTGCTAAATAATAATTGAATTCGTTTTGAAATAAGTACCTACTTTATAATTTTTAGTGTTTATGTAGACATTTATAATGTGGTGCTCATTTTTTTTTGTAATAAATTATCCTGCTAACGCTATTGTATTTTTAACCGACTTCAAAAAAAGGAGGAGGTTATCAATTCGGCCGGTATAATTTTTTTTTTGTATGTATATACACCGATTACTCCGAGGTTTCTTAACCGATTTACGTGATTCTTTTTTTATTCGATGCGGGATGGTGTCGAATTGGTCCCATAAAAATTTTATTCGGATAGGCCCAGTAGTTTTTATTTTATGAGCATTTTTGTCTGTACTCGATGACTTAATTGAAATGTAGCAAGTAACTTTGATTCACTTCCCGGTAACCGATTGAGCTGAAATTTTGTATACGTATGTAAATTGGATAGCGATGAAACATTATCATGACATAGAGCTGATTTGATAATGGAATCGGAAGGTGGCCATAGGAACTCAGTAATATATTGACTCAACTTTATCGAGATTGGGCTCGTTTGATTCGTGTTGAAAAATACACTAAAAAGTATTAAATAAATATAACTGCGTTAAAAAAAACCGACTTCAAAAACGGAAAAGTAATAAATAAAAAAGATTTGATATTATTAATTACTACATATTATTTAGATGTGCTATTTATTAAATAGGTTTGAAGTCGGTGCCAAAAACTAAGCACTTAGTATTAAGCCCGTGCACCGACATTAAACCTTTTATGCACAGTTATTTTTATCGTTGTTTTATTTCAAGTGAACACCCATACACATTTTGTCACGAGCCGCCTCTGGTTTTGAAGTTCTGTCTACCCATACAGAAAAATAGAAAACTTGTTTCATATTCACGCCATCTAGAGTTCAATCTTTATCATGTTTGAATCGTTCGATCATCGTGTGCGAACATCGAATACGTGTTATACATTCACGCCATCTAGAGTTCAATCTTTGTCATTTTTGTATACGTCTGTGTGTGTAAACGATCCTGTATGCAATGACAGATGTTAAAACGCGGTATTTTACCGAATTGGGTGGATTTTAAGACAATAATATGACATATTTCAATAAAATATAATATTCAGTAACCGCTCTGTCTATTCCTACGACTTAATGGTTTTCCAATTACGCAAAAACTCAAATAAACTAGAAATGTAGAATTCAGCGCCATCTAGCGGGACATTGGCTGGGAACAGACCGTAGCATTCACCTTAACATACATATTATACTCACACAAGTAACGGCGTTATATCTTGCGGTGTGATCTTGCCCCAATAGTCGACGATACCGGCCACGTGACCGATACCAACCACACCCACGATACGACATGGTTCCCTACCTGCAAATATTTTATTAGTTATAAAAGATCGTGCGTACCGAGAACACGTGTCAGAAGTGAAACTTCTTTGGCTAGTTTTAAGGTACCAAAATCGTCACCTTACTCCATGACGTGACGGTGTTCAATGTCGCATTGAAATTTTACTCTCAACGCACTTAAAAAAGTTTCACTTCAAAAAAATATTTTAAGTAAGTATTGAGTGAAAAAGTGCAGATTAAAACACAAAAGTGATATAAGATAGATCGGTTTAACCTTATTTTGATTGAATTCAAAATATGAAACTGAATAAAAATTCATGAAGAATTTAATTTATTGGCTGTATAACACGCCATTATGATAACTACATAAGTACATATTTAGCATTTACATTATTGGATTTGAATTTAAGTTTTAAAATGGAAATTATTTGTTAAAAAATATTAATACTGAACCAATTACAATGAAATTTAGCACACATATAGAGGGTAACTTGGATTAACACATAGGATAGGTTTTATCCCAGAAATCCCACAGGAACGGGAATTATGCAGGTTTTTCTTTGAAAATGCGGGCGAAGCCACGGGCGGAAAGCTAGTATTAACATATTTATGAAACATGATGTTACAAAATTCACACATAAAAATATTATGTATATTTTTTTTATTATTAAAACTAATATAGTTCAACTCACGTGTCTGCAAAGCGGCGACTTGCAGCGAATGACACAGGTACATATCCCTCTCGACGACGAACACGCGCTTGAGCGCGGGAAACTCGCCCGCCATTTCTTCCAACATGTCTTCTAGCATTTTTTTCTGTTTGCATCTCTCTACTTCTTCTAAACTGCAATTGACAACATTTCATTTTTTATAAGGCCATGAAAGAAAAAAACCGTTTCTTTATTTTGCTCTTGCGATTACAGAAAAAAATTATTTCATTTTTTAATCGCATATTTTAAGAGAAATTAAATAAAAACGATAAATGTGTTGATGACGTCATACATACGGAGGAATAAAAATGCGCCTTAGCCTAATTTAAAAAAAGTTTAAAAAAAAAACTATCACTGACATTTACAGGGTATGGCATGTGTCAAATTTCATATAATGTTATTTTTGTGAATTATTCATGTCAACAAACTTTTAAATCGTGTTATTGTGTTTTGGTTTTCTAATTTAATCTCATTAGCGTGATGTTTGTTTGATTGGAGTTGGACCAATTCATTTATATTATACAAATAGTGCCTATAGTGTTCATAATTTTCTTGTAATAAAAGACTTTGTTTACTTACTAAAAGTTGTATTTATTTAACACTTTCCAACGTTTTTGGGATAGTATATTTGTTTCCCAGAAATTTTGAGCACCCCTTAACAAATTCTGCATAAAGTCATCATCATCAGTACTTGTGAATAAGTTTCTTTTGTTTAAAATTTGGATCAGCAAATAACAAATAACAATATTTTCAAAGCTTGACGAATCAAAGTGACAAATGTGCCAAAATGTCAACTGTCAAGATTTTTTTTTTTAATTTAAACTAGGTATGTGGCAAAGGAAAAAATGTATTCCTCCGTATGTATGACGTCATTTGGCGCTTACGACATTTTAGAGTGAGATGATTTTAAAACTCAAAAAGATGAATGAAAACTTCGATATTTAGAAAAAGCAAAAAATACATGTATCATAATTTTTGATCTAGTTTTCATTAAAATAAAAAAATAAGTAGCTTAAAATTTTGAAATGTTGTCAATTAATTTTTTGTATTATATATTGTTAGAATTTATATAAATAATATGTATTTGAAAAGATTTTTTTACATAATAAATATTTGATAACGGTCTGAGGCGTCACCACGGTAAAAAAACTGACGCGAGTTCAAGCTATTGTTGAAAATGCAATATAAATTTATAAATTACATTGTAATGCTATAAAAATAAATCTTTATTACCTATCAAGTATCAACACTACTTTAACAAACCCTTCAATAGAAATAATAATTTCACAGATGATACAAAAAAAAACATACCTTATACTTTGGTTAGATGTAAGTAAATGCCAAATGAACCGAATTGTTTGTCCCCAGGATAGAGATGCGATTGCTCTGTGTAGGGTGATGTCAATAGCACGATCCCCTAATTGGACTATACAATTTGGAACTTTTTTAGCCTAAAACAAATTTTAACAATTAGATATTAAAGGCTTAAATGGATATAAACACTATTTATTTGTTATAATATATTATCAACCCAACATTTTGCAGTTTGGTCACGGAGAGACACAGGGATGCATTTAAAACCCATTAAAGTCTTTAATTTGTAAAATTTAACAATATAACTTGTAATTAAAAATACATTGTACTATTAACTATAGTAGTAATTGAATTAAATATTACCTCAGCCATTGCTCTCCTAAACTCGCCACCAGGTGCCATTCCCAATTCCCTGGTGATATTTGCCGACATATTTAAAAGCAATATGTACATTAAACCATTAAATACTCCATTTTGAGCCATAGTTGCCCTAAAAATGTAAAACATTAGATGTAGAAATTAAAATATGATGAATCATGATTACAATTAATTTAAGAAAAATTGAATTCTTACCTAATTTTCTTAATATTAATATTTTTAGCTTCTCTTAAAATAACCTCTTCATCAAGTAATAAAATATTGGTCCTTTGCTCACAGAGTTCAACCATAACTATGTGTGGGGATACCTCTTGAATGACCTAAAATAATGCAATCGTTAACATTTTCCTAATATTCAGTAAGAATATAATATTTCTTATTATAATATGCACAAATTTTTAGTGCACCAATGTTTTAAAAATTTAGCATATTTATGAAATTTGATGTTATGTATTTAACTGAATGTTTATACCTTCAAATAGAATTCTTGTTGAAAGAACAGTCATTATTATTTATTTATTTTTTATTTTTTTTATTTAACCAACTCACCCTTGATACATCTTCTTGAGATTGCAAACTAAAATGTGCAGTTCCAACCAAGTACACTTTACCACCATTAGGTGCATCTAGCACTGTAACAGTATTTGGTAATCCATCTTGTCTTAAATCCGGGGACTCTTGAGCTTTAGCACTATCATTCAAAGACTGTCGGCCATTTCCTATAATGTTTAAATTCATTATAATAGGATATATTTTTATTGAAATTTATACAGAAGTTTAAAATTTGTATTCTTTTATAATCTCTTTCTCAAGAGTTTGTAAAAGGATTATAATATTATAATTTAGATCTGTGATTTCATTCTAGTATAAATGCAGTCTATTAATAATACAGAGTATTTAAAATGTAATTCTAAATATTAAATTATTCTTTAAAAAATAATTAATTGAACATTTAAACACATAAAAATGTTATTCAAATAAAAATGATTCAATGTACTTCACCTTCATTCTCATTATCTGGATTTGAATGTAAGGCTTCCTCTGATGAAATTTCTTTACTTTCAGGCTGCGGTGGATTTATAAAGTTATTTTTACCTGAAAAAGAGCACTATGTTAACTTGTATTCATTAAAAAATTAATCACACATACAACCAGTTTATACTTTTTTTTCTTCCATTTCTCCTTTTTAGAACCATATTTTATTTTATGCTATAACACTAGAAAGAACTCAAATACTGTTACTGTGATGTCTACTGAAAGACTGTGGGTGGGAAGCCTTATACATACCACATTTAGATAAGAGACTTAATAAGCTTATTACTGTAAGACCTTCACAAATTCATAAATTATTACACACCAAACAATCTATCATAATATGTTATGTGGTCATTGAGTTTCTGTACAGTTTAGGAAACCCATATTACTTGCAATGTGTTAGCAGTTCCATATAAAATCTCGATATTCTACACAATATAATTTACTTATGAATACATTCAATATTCAGTATGCACAAAATTAAATTTAATAAGTAAAGTATAGTTATTACTATTTTCAGTCTCTGCTAGAATATTATCCCCCATAATGTTGTGTGCATCTCCTCCACCTTCCTCAGCCTTTAAAAACATTTGACATTCATTCACAATATCGCACTTTACTCCTGCAGCCTTGGATGCTTGATTGATTAACAAATGTTCTTTTTCACCATCAGCTTCCATTTTTTTCATAAAAATCCTGCGTGATTACAAAATGTGTTCAAGCCATAACATAATTTATTTCATAAATATTCGTGGCGGTTGCCTTCTTGTAAGTTTGCTACGTGGATATGTTAAAATTGAAATATAATTTTCAATGCATGTATTATAGACACTTATCGATAGATTGTGCAATTTAACAATAAATTTATTTTGATTTTATAACACTAGTTTAAATAATCATTTATTTTAAATAATAATAGGTATGTTGATAAAATACCAGCTTGACGTTATGAAAACTTTTATAATTAGGTATGTACCATAAAACCAAAGCAAAGCAAATAAAACATAGTATGTGCAAAATCTTACAAATGTAAAAAATGCGAGGATTAATTAAGTAATATTGGAGTCATGAGCAAAAAGAGAAAGAAAAATATTATTTTTACTTTTCCAAAAATTAAATACGTGCCAGTCACAACTCACAAACAACTTCAGACGTTATCCGATTAGTGTTGCAAGTATACAAAATGTTCCAAAAACTTAAATATGTATATATGATGTATGGGAAATATGAGACTTGTTGATACAATTTCATTATATAAAGCACTTAAATAAAAGGTTTTAAATTCATATAAGGTGTATATAATGCTAGTTCTACCTTTACCAAAAACGTTTGTGTTTAGATTTAGGAATTAAATGTGCTTAAAAATTGAGCTGGCAATACTAAATCTAAATGTCAGTGCCACATGTGTCAAGTATTTTTTTTTTTTCGAGTGGCAGCAATGAGCAAGGGCTTTTGGGCTTATAATGGCTATGACCACGGCCACGCTATGACCAATGACTTTGGTAATTTTGCAATAATTTCACATGTTTTTAAGAAGTCATCTTATTATAATGAAGGTCGCACCTACATATAGTTTTATTCCTCATTCATCTTACATCATAAATAACGAACAACAATCTTTTACGAGTGAATGGCAACTTTAGAATTTTATAATCTGGGAATATTTTCAAATATTTTATATATTCTGTTATCTGTACATCACATCTGTGGTTACATCATAGCGAGGATTCTTTTTTCAAGATTTTAATTTCGGAATCTTTAGACCTCGCTGGTTATCTACTGTACCTAATTTATCGCTAAATACAGTAACAAAATTTAAAAATGAGTGCCTGGAGACAAGCGGGTTTAAAGTAAGGGTTATTACATGCTTTTAGTAGCGTTCCATTACTGGAGTTTATTGAAATAGCCTAATCAAACCTTAATTTTTAGTTACATAAACTACTCAAACATTGCCGCTAAGATCTTGAGGAGATCTCTGAAGCCGCAACTCCGAACGGAGGCATTGCGTCGCGATGAATCCCACGTTCGTATAACACCCTGGGCTAATGGCAAACCAGCTCGTAAGTTTATTTTCATAAATAAAAATAAAAATCTATCTGTTGAAAGGAATATTTTCAATTCGCAATAAGTATTCCAACCTTCTTTTGATAGCAATTGCTAAAATTTATTCTTGACTTTCAGATGAGAAAGACTAAACTTCAGGTGTAAGTTAGGCTGTTAACCCGTGTGTTTCGTCAATCTTGTGCCAAATATAGTAGCATGTATTTAATTTTTAGTTTAGGCTGTTCCTTACTAAATCGTGTGATTTTTTTTTTTTGTTTAAATGTATGATAATCTTATGTAAAACATTATAATTTATAACATTAAAATAAAATATGCCCATGTGATATTGTCTTGACAAAACCGATGATTGATGACTAACAAGTTTTTGTCTTGTTTAACAAAGTGTGCAACATAATACCCAATTTAAATAGAAATTAATATACACATTTTATTTTTCAGATCTTCAAAATGCTGCGGCTAAGTAGACTGAAGAAGGATGAAATCGCAATTATATTTTAGTCATATTTAAATAAATCTTGGTTTCAAATGTTACTCTATATTGTTGTTGTTATTTTAATTATATTGATTTATTCCTGATAATGTAAAGTTAAACTGTTGGTAAAAGCCTATAAGGTATACTTTTAACCCTTCTCATTCCTCACTCTCATTGTATGTTATAAACAAAATGAGATAGAGCAGGGGAACAGTAGAAACAAAATAGAAACAGGAACATAAAAATGAAATGGGCACATACATAAAGACTACTAATATTTCAAAACATTTTTTAATCTTGTTGATTTTACATGTATGTTAGCATTTACAACATTAATCTTAATATTAATACCTAAAGGTGCAACGGGGTCAATTTCATTGAGAGTAAAATTGGTAGGAGTATATCCTGTTTTTAGTTTTTCTATGCCATTCCAGGCTATCATAATACCATTATCTGTGCACAGCCTAGGGGGTGGTCGAAATATATTACAGCCCATACTCCGCAATGATTCTAAACATTCAAAAATGAAATTATTACAAGCAACACCACCAGATACCACAATGCTTTTATTTGCTTTAGGTAGATAATTATGGTTTTCACAGAATTGCACAGCTCTTTCTGTTCTATGTACCAAATGCCTTGCAATTGCCATCTGAAACCCAGCACATAAGTCATTTACTTCTGGTATAATTTCATCACCTTTTATGCAATGCTCAGATTCTTTATTCAATAAATGCCTTATGAGAGCATCTTTCAATCCACTGAAACTAAAATTACAGTCCCGAATTTTATATAGAGGTACTGGAAATGAAAATAAATCTTTATTCATAGATTTTTGAGCAGCTAATTCTACAGCTCTACCTCCAGCCAGTTGGGAGTATTCAGGTATATTTCTTAATTTCATTCTCCTTGCCACTTTATCTAATACTTCACCAGGTGCATTATCCAGGGTTTCACCAAGTAATAGAAAATCATCCACACCTCTCACTAAAGTTAATAAGCAATGTCCACCTGATATCAATAATGCCAGAAATGGGAAATCTATATTGTGACACATTCGAGCAGCTAATGCATGCGCTTCCATGTGATGGATAGGTATAATAGGTTTTTGATGAGACTTAGACAGGTACATAGCAAATTTTACACCTATTTGTAGACTGAATAGCAATCCTGGCTTTACTGTCACTGCTATTGCATCAATATCTTTCATACTAAGCTGAGCTTTGCTAAGTGTCTCTTTTACTGCCAATTCTATATTGTCACGATGCAAATCTCTGGCAATTAGAGGATTCACACCACCATATCTAAGATGAGTCACATTTTGAGAAAATAAAGTTTCTCCTAGTATTCGGCCACTACTGTTGATTATTGCACATCCAGTATCATCACATGATGTTTCTATGCCAAGAACTATATTCTCAGAATGACTACAAAATTGAAAGAATGGAATGCGAACAAGAGAATTTCGCCTAAATTTTATCTTACTATAACTTAAACCAAAAAATCGCATTTTAATATTCTTTTATATTATATACTTAAATGAATCAAATTATTATAGTTAAGCCTACTAGTTTCAGTCAGACTTACAGCAGCCCATTTGAAATACTGATAATGATGAAGGTTTAATGTTTACCTAAACGATTTTATTCTTATAGGTTATCCAAATGTCGGATTATATTAATCTAACTTCATTCTTTATCAATAAAGCTTGCAGCAAGCACAGGCAACAACTTTTTCAATGTTCATCTGAGGTTCATCGGTCATCCATCAATAAAAACATTTATAGGTAGGTACTACACATGTACTACAAAAAAAAGTTTTATAGAAAAACTTGTAGATAATTTTTTATATAACTTTGCAATACTTAAGGACAATGTTATAATAATAATTAAAATAAATAAAATTGGGTTAAGAATAATTTACAAAATTTTTTAAAAACAAAAATAGGAACATGTGTTTTTGACAAATGACAATTTCTATTTTGACATCGAGCGAAGGCTTTTTGCCAGTGTCGTTAAAACTGTCTACGCGTTAAAAACAAGTTAAAAACCACAGAGTAAAAAAATATAACTAAGTAAGAAAAAAGATTTCAAATTAATTCACATACAAAGCAGTAATGGTTCAGTGGTAGGACTTCAGACATATCGGTCGTGGCCGAGGGTTCTAAATTAGTCAATCGTGCAGGAAATAAATTGATTTTTAAATATATCTGCGCACTTGGATAACGTCATCACTGCTTAAATCGGTGAATGAAAACATAAACCTTAAATGTCTCAGATCAAAAACATATTATATAACAACCGCAATCCGTACTTGGCCAGCGTAGTGGATCTTGTCCTGAAACCTGATAGAGCCTGGCTTATTAGCGGTCGCGACGGCTCGAGCAGTCCGTGTACGGCAGTGAATGAATGTCCATAGTTCACCTGATTGTATGTCCATAGTTCACATGATTTTATATGTCATTGATTGAATAATTACACAATAGGTTGCCTGGAAGAGATCACTCTTAGGTGATAAGGCCGCCTTCTGTGCTGGACTAGATAAAAGTTTTATAATTAAATTATTAATAAATAATTATTATGGTAACTCTTAATCAGATTTAAATTTAATATTCAATAGTGGTAACATTGACCACGGCTAATCATTTCATTACAGACAGTGTCTATCAGTGCTGAGATCAGTGCCCTCTGTGGTTTTCGTTTTTGTAAAATTAACATTGAAATTAAATGTTGAGGTATTAAATTTATGTAAAGATACTAAAATTAAAATAATAAATTTAATTTGTCTATAATGTAACGTTATCAAGTGTTAAAACTTTCAAGCATATTAAACAAATATAATATATATAATATTACCATAGTATTACTAATTTGAATCTCGCCGAATACATTTAATATAAAATATAGTGCGTGGTGTAATAATTGTTGTATCTTATATTTTATTTAATAGGTATGGCTAACACTGCTGATATTCTTCGTGGTATTAGGTTTATCGGCGTGAAGTATTTTTTGTCATATATATAGATAGTGATTTACCTACTTTTGAACTTTATTTTTATAATAAAATTTGACTTTCATTTAGTACCTAATGGATTAGATGTATTACTTTAAATAAGTATTCTTGAATGAATTATATTATTATGTTCATCTTAATGTATGCTAATTGTTATGTCATTAGAATAAATATTCATTAATTACATATTTTAAGGATTACATGACCACAAAAGGAAGCTGACGCAAAAATGTATTTGTTAAGTGTGTTGAAGCAATCAACACTTGTTCATTTATGTTTTGCTATATCCTACTTCACTTCAGGATTACTGCTTACTTTCATTCAAGCTATATTATACTTTGGACTTCGCCCTTTTAATAAATCTTTGTATAGAAAAATTAATTACTACTTGTCATACTCTTTTGCATGCCGTAAGTATATTTGTATCTGTATGTAAATATAAATTTATTTAATGTACATTAGCGTTATGAATTATATTAAAATGTATTATTATGTTTTTAGAATTAGTTTTTATGTCAGAATGGTGGGCTGGAACGAAAATGTCAATTTACGTTAATAAAGATGAATATGATAAATACTATGGCAAAGAGCATGGATATCTTATAATGAATCACAGCTATGAAATAGACTGGCTTATGGGATGGCACTTTTGTGACGGCATTAAAGTATTAGGAGTAAGTATAATTTAATATTAACATATACTATTGTTAGACGTAACTTTTGATTTAATATTTTTGTGGATGAATAGTTGTCAATGTAGTTGTAATTATTTCATGTCTGAACATGCTTAGCTGTTGAATACTATAAAAAGCCGCTTTCCTTTGACTCGTGGCGCATTCGTACGAATCGTGCCTAGGGGCTCGGACGTTGTTTATACGACGTTCGACCCAACTACCCTCACTTTGCTAATAGTCGTTGACTAGCTGCGATTTGTTATCAACTACCTACATCAATCAGGTAGCTGTGTAGAACCGCAGTACATTCTTAATTCTTATTACATTCAAACTAACATTTAACCCGGCCTCGCGTGTTATTTCTTACAATATTATAATTTAAAAAAGTCCTTACTATGATTTTATTTCATCATAGTTTTCAAGTTTGATCCAGAGAATAATTGTGCCTTGTTAGTCTTCCAAATATAGTTTAATTCTGTTGCTTATTCTCAACATTATCATCCTACATATTTAACAAAGATTTGGTTGGCTAGTCTCAATCAAGATTGGTCATTGTTGTCAATATTTAGTAAATTGACGAAAATTGGTTAAAAATGAATAATAATATTTTGCTTTTTTATTATTTTTAATCATTTTGACTTTGATTTAACATTGATATTCTATTCATTTGTGATTAAAGGACTTATCTTTGATAATATTTACTGATGTAATATTTTGATAAGTATGTGTTGTCTTATGAATTATTATTACATCCTCTTATTATTAATGTATGATTCTTTAAATTATATTTAAGTTAAAACTATTGTCACATAAAACACATACAGGAATTACAATTATTATAAAGGAGTTTGGGTACTTTTGTATGGGCTAGTGGCGACAGGCTTTCGCGGCCAGTGATGAATTAACTTGGATATTTTAGAAGAGCAATATATTGCGTATATAGAATAAATATTCATTAATTCATATACATCGTTTTGATTAGAATTCTTAAATAAATAAAGGAGAAACCTAAAAAAACTCAGAAAAATCTTATAATAAATCATCTAGATTCTAGGTAAATGAATAATACAAAACCAAATATCTCTGTTCCTAATACGTTTTGAGATTATGTCCATAATAACTTTTGCTCACAATATATTGTTCTTTTAAAATATCCAAGCTTCATCGACTGGCCGCGAATGTTCATTACGACGCCAACTTTACTCAAACCCCTGTCCCCTTTCATAGTAGCCAGATTACGATTATAGTTTTTGTGTTATATTATGATTATAGTTACCTGCACAAAAAACAACTCAAGCTTTTTTTGTGATTGTTACGCAATAACGTTCACGGTTACATATTTTTTTGTCAAGATTTTGAAAGATGTGAGATTGTAGTTATTTGTGATAACATTGAATTTTAAATTAAAATTTAAATCATGTAGTAATAGGAAAGCCTTGTCAAATAAGATATGTTTTTTTTTTCTAGCGGGCATGTGATAGTATATAGTAGTTAGTATGTAGTGAGATACTTGAAGGTCTAAAACGTGTAAATAATTTTAATACTAGTTTTTAGGTATAAACGCATTTCATTAAAGAAACGAATCTTAAATGGCGGCGCTTATCATTCCCTCTCGCTTACACACGGCCGTACGGCATGCAAAAAAAATAGGGAAAAGTAAAATAACTAAAATGTATTTGATTTTCCCTATAATAATTTTTATCATAAATTAACAATGATTATTTTTCCGACCCAAATATCGACCAATAGAATTGCACCATTCGACGTCACGTGGTACAACCTACATGGTATTATACTGATAATTTTTTGAAAATTTTCTCTGGTCGTTGACGTCAATCTGACAGGTTGAATTCAATTGTGAAATTATTGGCCGACATTTGGGACGGAAAAATAATCCCCCGAATACCACACGAGCTTCAAAATTATCTGGCATTTCCCTCAAGGTTCCCTGCAAACAAATAAAGTCGTCAAGTTTTTCAGGAAAAATCACTCGCGCTTCGCGCTCGTGATTTTTTAACCTTGACTAAAAACTTGACTCCTTCATTTGTTTGCAACGAACCTATCGGAAAATACCCGATAATTTTGAAGCTCTTGTGGTATTATAAGTGACAATTATGTATTTGCGATAATAAATAATGTTTTTTTGGAATTTGACTATGTTCTTTGGGAAAAGTTGTTCAGTTTAATGGGCTCATTACGAGTATTATGGGGATTTTGTTGCATTCTGTTTACGTAAATATGATAATTCATATAAATACACAAATACCATAACAAAAAAGTTTGTGAACAAACAAATTGAAATAATTAATAAAATAATTATCCATTTAAGTTATTTTTATTTTCTTTTTTGCTGACCCTACCATATGTCAGTGTCAGCTTTGGCCGCCATTGAAGATTCGTTTCTTTAATGAAACGCGTTAGAAGGAAACATTTTTTTGACAACCAAAATACAGATCTTTCTGTCAATAACTTAATTTGAATAATAATTTTATTGTTTAACTAGGTTTCCGCCCGCGGCTTCGCCCGCGCAGTCAAAGAAAAACCCGCATAGTTCCCGTTCCCGTGGGATTTCCGGGATTGCGTCATTTTCCCGGGATAAAAAGTAGCCTATGTCCTTTCTCGGGTATCAAAATATCTCCATACCAAATTTCATGAAAATCGGTTCAGTAGTTTAGGCGTGATTGAGTAATAGACAGACAGACAGAGTTACTTTCGCATTTATAATATTAGTATGGATTTAAATTTTAAAGTGACTCATTAGTAATTATATTGGATATTATGATGATAATATATTAACAATTATTCATTAATTTTATGTATGTAGGTAATTAAGTACATTCTGTGGAGATATTACTCAAAATATGAGTACAGTTATAATACCCCAACTTACGCTAACCCGTTTTACGCGAATTCGGAGTTACGCGATTTTACTTGCTGACCGCCGCGCATCATCCAAATGGGAAATAACGAGTCATTTGACACAAAAAATACCATATTATGAAAGTAAACTAAATAATAAATATTATCAAAGATTTTGAATGGAAAATAAGGATATGTGAATTACCAAAGTAACAGTTATTATTATTATTTTATGACTATCGATTTGGCTTTTCGTGTTCCGCTGTTTGAAGATAAGAAGACTTTATGTAAGAAGGATTGTATAATCTAATTAGGTACCAAATAGATTACATGCCCTTGATAAATACTACCGTGTGTTAATCAATGGTATCGGTCATTTAGAACAGTCACTATGCAATCGTATGAATCACCGAATAAATAGAACAAATTTAGAAAAAAAACGCATGAATTTTTGAAGTGAAAACTTCTTTAGCGGCGTTGAGCACTTTTTCTGTAATGGGTATAAAATCTTAAACTCGCGTCAGGACACGTGACCTGATCGAAAAAGCGTAAGACGGATGGAGAGAACTCAACGCTTCTGCCGGCACTCCCGGAGTGCAACCCGTCTTTTTTTTTATTATTTGCTAACATCGTTTTAAATTTAGAAAAGACGTTCGCTAGTTTTTAGATCAAAATGAATATCCCTCGCGGAACAAGCATACATCTCTACGAAACAATTTTCGAACGGAAGGATCTCGGTACCAAATGATATTCAGAGAGATAAAAAAAACAATTCATGTGTGAGATTGCAACTGGTATCTCGTTAGTGACATTAACATTCATGGAATTGTAATAGGTTATTAATTTTGTAGAGTCCTACTTTTTTTCTGATCAGAAAATCGTTTGTGAATGAACCTTCTGATTATAAATCTTCAAGGAAAACTTTTTCAATAATTTCTGCTATTATAATTTAATAATACAAGCGAATACTTTTACAATAGAATGTGTATATTATCACTACACTATCACGCTATTTAACCAGACCCTAATGAGTTGAAAAAATTATCACAGCATTATCAGTCAAATATGAATTTAATTAATTGTAACTTACATTAATCGTTTACCTCGATTTGTTTGTTATTATTATGACTTCGATTATATCAATGACTTCTTTATTGCAGACATTAAAAATGTAGCAGACGCAATATTTTTCCTTTTTATTTTAATGAGAATGCATCATTTGTTTACTATTAATGAGGCTAGAGTTAAAATTTAATAGTAATTGAAGTTAGTTGAAATGAGCCGCGATTCTTCAGTAGAAGATATTTTCGGTTGGAAATCCGTAATACTTTTCTATTGGGCTTAGATCAATTTTCCAGCATTTGGAACTAAATATTAAACGTCCTCAAAAATAAGGTACCTATCTAATAAAAGGAAATAAAAAAACGTCGCACAAAATCTTGTAAATTATGGAAATTATGAAAATCTTCCTACTGATCCAATATTTACCTACGGGCTACTATTTTAAATAATAAATTTGTTTCAGAACTGTAAAGCCTACGCGAAAAAGTCCATTCAATACATGCCACCAATCGGTTGGATGTGGAAATTTTCCGAGTTCGTATTTTTAGAACGATCGTACGAAAAAGATAAGGAAATTATTAAGCAACAGATTGCGAAAATTTGTGAATATCCAGATCCAGTATGGGTAAGAATTTACAAATTTATATTTCTAATTATAATGTGTATATTTTATAAAAAAATGGTAGGTATTAATAATCACTTTTTTCAGCTACTATTAACGCCCGAAGGTACCCGTTTTACGGAGAAAAAACATGAAGCTTCATTGAAGTTTGCCAAGGAAAAGAATTTACCACTCCTCAAGCATCATCTAACACCCCGTACAAGAGGTTTCACGACCAGCTTACAGCATTTCCGCGGAAAAATACCAGTTATTTATAATATTCAATTGGCCTTCGAGAAAGATAGCAAGGTAAGATGTGTTTTAATTTAAATGCATACAAAAAATTGTGTTCTCGAATCATGCTGTACATCGTTCGAAAATTAATCGTATAAGTACCTATTTGCATTTTAAAGACTGGAAATTTATTAAATGAGTAATTAGGCCTTCACACGTTAAAAAAATGCAGGATGCATATCACTACATAGTATATAACCCTCCTTTTGCTTTGGCGTAGTCGGGTAAAAACCAAGTCGCTTTTTCTGTCCCTATTTCCCTATGTCCCTTTGTATGCTTAAATCTTTAAAACTACGCATCGGATTTTAATGCAGTTTTTTTTAATAGATAGAGTGATTCAAGAGGAAGGTTTTAGTATATAATTTATTAGTTTTTAGAGAAAGCGGGCGAAGCCGCGGGCGGTAAGCTAGTTTTATAATAATATCAATACATAATTACGATACACACGATAATTATCATACTCGTTACTAAGCAATTTTAAATACAGAAAATATACCTGTACTATATGTACATAAAAAAATGTTTTTTTACACATTTCCATAATTATTATTTATTTTAAGTAGGTATATTAATATACGTATAATCATGCGTATAATGATAAAGCTAAATACATCTATACTATGATAAATAAGTGCGTGTAAACAATGAATGATTCATTCGTGGCAAGGTGATATTCACTTTATTGTAATTGACGCTTCTCAATTATTCTGGTCATGAATAGGAGTTATATAGGAAATAGAACGTTGACAACTTAATTGGTTAACAACAAACGATGACACTTTAGGTATATGCAATCTGACTGTAATCTGTACTGTTATAATATAATAAAGCCGATTTGCTTCTTTCCTTTTAAGTTTCAAGCTATAGAAAAAATATAATCAGCGGACGAATAAATGTTTCAAATTACGCGGGAAAAACTGCATCTAAGATCTAGCGCGCAAGAGCAACTTTTGTCTCCGCAACTATTTTGTCTCTCCCATCAACTCCATGGGGAGTTGCGTCGCTACGTGCGCGCACTTTCTTACTAGCCCATAGAGTTGGTGGGAGAGACAAAATAGTTGCGGAGACAAAAGTTGCTCTTGCGTCTTATCTGCGTCCCATGAGACCAAAGTCGCGGGAAAAACTTATTGTTAATTTACACACAAATTATAAATATGCTATTTATTCTTATTTTTCTAATAGGTTCCGCCTACATTGATGAGTATGTTGTATGGAAAACCGGTGCACGCACATCTGTATATTGAACGAATACCGGTTGAGAAAATTCCCGAGGGTGAGGCAGAGGGTGCAAAATGGTTGCACGATCTCTTCGTCGTAAAGGTATGATAGCATATTTCTATTTCTTGTACCTATTCTATCTTTAGAAAAAACTTTAGAATGCGTACATTGAGTTATCAGGATGTGGGTTATTAAAGAGCAATTTGCGTCAAAAATGTACCTACTTGAGTTTTTCAAATATAAGTTATAAAATTGAAAGATTTGAAATTCAATATTTTGTAACTTAAGTACCTACGTTTAAAGAATACGATAGGTGTGTCATGAATCATGCCGCGACCGTGTCGTGTTGTGCACTAAAAAAATGCAGGTTATTTATTGTTTGGAAAATAATAAACACACAACTTGTTAATTCTACTAAAATTATAAATGCGAAAGTTTGTATGTTTGTTCGTGAAATTTGGTACACGCATAGAGGGTAACTCATAACAGGATAGTTTTTATCCCGAAAATCCAACGGGAACGAGAACTGTGCGGGTGGACAAAAAGCTAGTAAATAATATGATTTTTCAGGACAAAATGATGGAATCGTTCATGAACACGGGCGACTTCTTCCAAGAGTCTGGTGTGGAGAGAGTGGAGCCGTTCTACAGACCTCGTCGTGTGTATTCGTTACTAAATACCGTGGGGTGGGCGATTGTCACACTAACACCTATGTTGTATTACCTCATGGGACTTCTTTTTAGCGGCCGATTGATATATTTATCCATTGGAGGCGCTATTATCGCTGCTTGTGAGTATTAAAAAATTAAATAAATAAATTATTTTTCATTAAATTATATTTCTTAGAGATTTTTTTTATTGGAAGAAATAAAGTTAGTTTATTCTGGACACATACATTTTCGGTTTTCCATTGAAGTTATGTTATAAAATTGTATGAATAAATGGTGATTTTGTGATAAAAAATATTTCAAGTCAATGTTTTAAACATTTTTTTTTTAATTTTCAGTCTATGTTTTGCTTCAAAAGTCGATTGGAATGTCTCAGATCAGCCATGGGTCTTCATATGGGACAGAAAAGAAGTAACGTTATTAAAAATGTAGACCAAGTAAACTATTTTTTATATCTACTTAAAAATTGACAAAAGTACATGCCTAGCATACATGTTACTTGAATATGTCTATTTATTTTAGTGATTGTTGAATATTTGTTTTATATTTATTCTTTACAACACTTTATGTTAAAAATAGTTAAATTTGAAACCCAAAAGGAAATTATTAAATTTTGTACCTAGCTGTTCAATTGATTAGGATACAAATTCTATTTTCACACTCACTAAGTACTGCACAAACTGAACAAAATTTTGAAATGTTGTAAGTATTCTAATATATTTTTTCACAGCAAATTTTTAATACAAATCCTTGAATATTATAAGAAAAGTCCTTTATTTTACAAATGTTGCGTATTTTATAATCTTATAGGTAGCATTGATGTATTTTTTGTCTTCATAATAATAACCACTAGGAAAATATAACGGTAGGTTCAATATAGTACATATACATAACTTTTTCAAAGAAAGCTTTTTTATAGAAAATTCATCACAAATGGAAAAAGCTCAAATAAGAACAGGATTTTTAAATATCTTTTTGCTTGTTTAATTTTATATAAATGTAACCTATTTTTATGGACTGTGTGTAAATGTGACTAATTCTTTATAATACTACAAAATATATGTACCGATGAGTGCCGTTTTTAAATGTTTTTGTTCATCTTTAAGTAATTCACTTGATAAAAAAATTGGTTGACAGACAGTATTTATATATTTTAAGTGTGCGTGTGAAACCTATAAAAATGGCATTATGGTACTGGTATTAATTAATATTGTAAAAACTCTGCCCACATACAAGACAAATATATTTTTTGTGTAAAATGTATGTTAAAGTTAGTATAACTCTGGTGGTTTGAATTGTTTAATAATTTCTATTTGTGTAACATATGGCTTAATCCTATGCATTATTATAAGATTATACTCTATATTTTACAGTAAGATAAATATTTAATTTAGCACAAAATAAACATTACTTATGTGCAACTTTTTTTAAACTTTTTGTGATTTCTCTCGTATTTTTAGATATTGTTTTTAATTTTTGGTTCTTTATTTGTATTGTAAAAAAATACCCATTGGAAATTCTTTTGTGATTACATGTAAAAATGTATGAAGGATTTACATTTTAAAACTGAAGTTAATACTTAGTGTAAAAAAATTTATGATTTTCTGGAGAAATACTATGTACTAATATATGTTATTTATTAGGTGGTCAAACTCCAGAAAATTATTCGCTTGTAATGTCAGAGTTAAGTAATCAATACTGTATAATATTTGTGTAAACTTGTTTTGCAATTATTGTTGATGTAGTCATTTTTACTAAAACCTTTCCAAATAATAATTTGTTTTATTTCTTACCTAAATTAATAAAATGGCAGTAGAAAAATGAGAAAATATCTTAACTATTTATTGATATCATTAATCTGAACTATTAAAAAAAATCCTATAACTTTATCATGGTTCTCTCCATGAGATTGCTTTGTGAAAAATATTAGGAAAATAAATGAAAAACAATAAAAAATGATATACAATTATATTTAAACTTAAATTCAAACTTGTGGAATATCCATTTTACTCAGTCTTAAAATAAAATCTAACAGGTACATTTGTACTTTTATTTCTATTGGTTTGGTGGTAACAAAGAATCCAGGAACTCCAGCTTTTTCAAGTGTATCCTGTTGATCACTGACCTGTAAAAATTATGTTTTCATTAATTGAAAAGTAGAGAAAAGAAAAGAAGATGTATCCAATTGAAATTATTTTTGACTTTATTAAGCACTGTTCCCCGCGGTTTCACCCGCATTTCTCCGCTCCTGCTGGTCTTAGCGTGATGATTTATTTTATAGCCTATAGCCTTCCTCGATAAATGGGCTATCTAACACTGAAAGAATTTTTCAAATCGGACCAGTAGTTCCTGAGAATAGCGCATTCAAACAAACACTCTACAGCTTTATAATATTAGTATAGATTATTTGAGGAACAGTTTGGCATGGAGGGTGATACACAAATGTGTACATGGCAATTATGATATTTATATTGCAAAAGATGTTAATGTGTAATCCACTTTAAATAAGAATGTGTAGGCTAAGTATGAATGATAAGAAATACATAATATTTGGTTGAGTTATAACTCTTCTATTTTTGTCTGGGAAAATTTAAAATATTAATTACCTTTTGATCTAATTGTATAACTAATTTCATATCAGTCTGCTTCATTTCTTCTTTGTGTCTCTTTAATAAAATGTGTTTTTGTATTTCCTGATCTTCTGGATTAGGAGTAGAGTTAATCATATTTTGAATTTCAGCTGTAAAAAGTCATTGTATTATTATTTTACTTATATAGCAGCAGCTTTGAATAAATTTGCTACTTTTATCTAAGTAGAGATTATTATTAACTTACTTGTATGTTTATTAACAACTTGCAGCCTTTGTTGAAATAAATGTTTTTCAGTGACATGTTGAATTTCCATAAGACCTTTGACTATTTCGAAAACTGTATCATTAAGAAGGCAATTAGCAAGCCCTGATAACAATTCTATTGGGACTCTCATTTGATATTTGCTGCAAAAAAATACTTCAAAATTAAAACAGTGTATTTTAAAAATTCAAAGTCGTTTCAAAGTATACAGTTAGGTTCAAATAATATGATAGCTATTGCATTTATTCTGTGGCTGTTTCTTTTATCATCTGTAATGTCTTTATAAACCAATAGGCATTATTACAAAGAACAGGAGGATTTTAGAACTGAAAGATATTATAACTAACGGAGGTAATTCTCTGGCCATGTCTTGCAGCTGCTCCAACAGAAAATATAATTTTCTCTGCAACGCTTCCGGTGTAGGTTCAACAAAGTCCATTGTTAAACAGTTAATTTAATTCTTTGCATTGCTCAACACACTACACTCTTATTCTTAATATTATAGGACGACTAATTTGCCTATATTTGGTAAACAAAATTTTTCTTCCATTATTTCCTATTTGTCTGACGTCTGATTTTTTTTTTTTTTTGAATATTTAATGGCCTGGTTACTAGACCTTTAAGCCAATTCTTATTTTTTTATCAATAATGTTCGATATATTTTTCATTCCCTTGTCCGTAATCAGATCGCTCCGACAGTGCCTTTAATGTATCTGTACAACGCCCTATAACACTTCTTGTTTTTCAATAAATCACTCAACTGGCGGCGGGAGGAATCACTTACGTACTCTACTATTTCACTTGCCAATACTAGTCTATGAAATATGAACATATGGTTTTGACAGTTGAAAAAAATATGGTTCATATCCAGCGTTACCAACCCTACTGTTTTAACAGTAGATTTGCTGTTTTCACATTGATGACCATGTTTTCTGTTTCATTCCTATTTTCTACTGTTTTTCGCGTTCAGCGCCACCTAATACACTACTATGCAAACATTTTTTGATATTACCACTACGCACTAAATATTATGAAAACCAAATTACCCAATAGAATATCGACTACAACTATTAAAGGAGTATTACACACTAAATCCGAAATAACTGATTGCTATTCATTTGAAGCTACAGAAAAGCACATGAAGAAATTCAACAAAAACATGTATGATTTTAAAAATAAAAATGAGTGTGAAAATATTGAAGATGAGGCAATTGAAAATGAAACTGAAAAATAATTTTACTTTGATTTTTGTTTTATGTTGCTGTGATTATAAATACAGTCAAACCTGGATAAGTGAGAGTTCAAGGGAGCACAATCTCATTCTCGCTTATAGAGGTTTCTCACTAACCCAAGTTTCTCGCTAATGCAGATACATGGGTAGCGTTTCTCTCTTATAGAGGTACGCAGCAATAACAAGTCAAAAATTC
This sequence comes from Colias nastes, assembly GCA_907164665.1. Classification (NCBI taxonomy): domain Eukaryota; kingdom Metazoa; phylum Arthropoda; class Insecta; order Lepidoptera; family Pieridae; genus Colias; species Colias nastes. Next base: position 4,385 of record CAJQZM010023963.1, on the reverse strand, counting down.
ATACACTATGTAATTTTATTTTATTTAGAACTTATTTACACTTAAAAAAATCCGTCAATTTCGTTTAACAATGGTAGGAAGTTGCACGAAAGTTAAGAATGAGTCATAAAATAGCAGATGTTAAATTTGTAATTTGTAACTGTATGTATGTATTTTTATTGTAGCTATAGTTTCTCCTAAATAATATAAATAAATAAAGGTTGACTGTCGCTTATAGAGGTATAGATAAGTAGCAGTCTCACTTACGGAGGTCCATGAGGGAAAAACGACTCTCTCTTACAGGGGTTTCTGTTTTTCGCTAATAGAGGTTTTGGGAGCTTAAAATGACGGGTCCTCGCTATTACTCTCACTTATAGAGTTTTCTCACTTATCCAGTTCTCACTTACACAGGTTTGACTGTATATCAATTTATGTGAGTTCTAGTAACTAAGAAAGTTGTTTATTATTTAATTATATGAGCAAAATTATGAAATCTGCCTTTTTTTCTTTACCTACCGCTTTCTACTGTTTTTTTTTTAGGCGAGTTGTTGTTTTTTTGTTTTTTGAGGTTGGCAACACTGTTCATATCGGCGATCCTCTCATTACAGAAAGTGCATATATTGCTATTAATTATGTTCAGTCTTGCAAGGTGTGCGGGTGTTTTATTGTGGCCAAATCTTAATCTATTGATTGTGGTGATAAACTCACGACTAGCTATATCCAGCTCATCATACCAAGGTCTTCTCTGTAAATCCTCTTGAATATTTCCATACCATTTTCCTTTAAATTTCTGATCCTCCTTCCAGAATTCTAACCACATACTATTTAACGAAACATTTACATCATAATAATAATCAGTCATAGGAACATGTACCACATTTCTGACGTCAATAGCATTGACCCCTACATAAGCAGTTTTGTCCGCTATTTCGTTGCCCAAAATACCTTTATGTGAGGGAACCCACATAAAGGCAACTGTAGCTCCTTTATTATGTAACCGCCATACAAAATCCTTAATAAAATAGATAATATAATTAGTTTTAAAATTAAGATTTACAAGTTTCAGACTATTTATAAGACTTAAAGAATCTGTTAAGATTAGAAAATATTTACAATTATTTACACAACTAATCAATCTTAAAGCTTCAAAAACTGCATATGCCTCTGCTGTATAAATAGAGCACTGTTGATGTAGAACAAAGCTTTGAGCAGTACCCCTTTGGGGATCATACACTGCACTTCTCACATAATCTGTACCTTTACTACCATCAGTGTAAACTGTATAATAGTTTTGGTTCTCTTCTAAGAATGCTAGAAAATCAGAATTGTTATCAATTGTCCTAGATAAAATTGACATTGGATGTATAATACTATTGAATGAATGAGTGTAACATGACCAGTGAGATTGTTTTTTGATATTTGAACATTGAGATTTTATTTCCAGGAAAATATGGCACAAAGTTGGGCATATACCTTTTAGCAGATCATTAGGTGAAGTCAGTGGACCATCTGTGCTTATTAAATGAGGTGAGGTGATTTTATTTATAATAAGGAGATTATTTGATGATAGTAGTTTTAAACAATATCTTTTTGCAAGTTTGATTCGTCTCAATAACAGAGGCATAATATTTGTTTCAACTTCCATGGCCCTTATGGGAGTCGAACACATTGCCCCTGATATGATCCTCAAAGCTTTGTTCTGTATTATATCCAGTTTATGAGTATGAGTGCTATTTAAATATGCCAAAGAACTATAATCAAAATGACTTCTGACTATGGATTTATATAAAATTGAAAGTATTTTGGGATCAGCACCCCATGCTACACCTGCTAGACATCTCAGAATGTTAACACCATTTAATGCATTTCTAGATATATGTTTAATATGTTCTTCAAATGTGAGCTTGTGATCAATTATGATACCCAAGAATTTGTGGGACATTACTCTTGGAATAATATCACCATTAAAAACAACATTGATTAGTGGTGAATCCTTACCAAATAGCATAACACTACTTTTAGCAGCATTTATTTTTAAATTTAATTCGTGCTGATAGTAGTTACTCAACTGCCTTAAAGCAATGTTAACATTTCTAATGGCTGTGGTTAAATTCACATCTGAACTGTACAATGCTAAATCATCTGCAAACTGAAGTATATTTACATTTTTAGTATTTACATATTTACATATCTCACAAGTATACAAATTATATAATAAGGGTGATAAAGTTGCACCCTGCATAGTACCCTTTGACACAGTTCTGGGTCCATGTAAGATATTGTTATGCTTAACATATAATATTCTATTATTAAGAAAATCATAAATCCATTTACACAATTGTCCAGGTACACCAGCATTGCTTAAAACCTTCACCAGTATGCCAGGATCTACATTATCAAATGCACCTTGCACATCTAGAAATACACAAACTGTGTGTAATCTCTTGTCTTTTGCATTTTTCAGATCACTTATAAGAGAAACGAAACTGTCAGCACAACTTCGTCCTCTGCGGAATCCATATTGAACATGAGGGATAACACTGTTCGATTCTGCATACCAATCAAGGCGAGTTTTCACCATGTTTTCAAATATCTTTCCAAGACATGACGACAGTGAAATTGGACGATAGGAACTAGCCTGTTCAGGTGGTTTATCTTGTTTAAGTATAGGTAGAACACATTGAGTTTTCCATGAACTTGGTATTAACTTTTTATGCCAAAGATTATTAAGAACATTCAAAAATAAATTTTGTATTGATTCAGGTAGATGTTTAATCAATAAATATGGAAAATCGTCTAAACCAGGACTAGTATTTCTCCTAGATTGTAAACTCATTAGGAATTCAGACCATGAAAAAGGATCCAATAAAAATTGTGATTGCGGATTTTCATTATTAATATTAAAATAATTGTCTAATTGAACCCGGTCAGTCAAATTGGTGCTATCTGATAGTCTATCCAGTAGTGGTTGCACAAATTCATCTTTATATGACTTATTACTAATTCTGATATTCTTAAATCTTTTAATCAGATTCCAGATTTGACTGATGGGAGTAGTTCTATTGAAACTGTTACAGAAATTATTCCAGCTAATTCTTTTTTGCTCCTTGATAGTTCTTTTTTTTAAAGCATCTAATTTTTTATAGTTAATGTAATTATTAATGGTTGGATCATTTCTGTACAATTTCAATGCTTCATAAGATTTAATAACAGATTGTTCACAGATGCTGTTCCACCAGGGAGCTGGTGGTCTACTCCTGAAGTTGGTCCTGGTGAATCTAGGAATTACAATTTCTTTGAGTTTATCAAGCCGATTACAGAACTCCTCATAAGATTTCATCGGGTTCTCTGCACTGACTATCATGTCTTGGAAGACTGAATGTGAGGTTTCTGCATAATGAGTCCAATCAGTTTTGTTATATAAAAATTTGTCAACATGTTTATTGATTGTGTATCTTTCAATGCACATAGTAATGTCTGTGATGGTTGGGTAATGATAACTACCCATAGGATCATCATACACAGACCACTCACAAAGTGGGGCCAATTCGGGGCTAATAAAACTGACATCTATTGCTGAAGGATTGCGTGTAGGATAATTTACAGTAGTGAAGCTACCATTATTCAAAATACACAAATCATATTCATCAATTATATCATACAAGTTTTGACCACGAGCTTTAGTAGATAGACATCCAAAAGCAATATGGTGTGCATTGAAATCACCACTCACAAAAAGAGGTTTTGGTAAATCTCTTATAATATTGCGCAATCTATTCATTCTTATATGTCCGCTTGAGGGAGGGCAATACACACAAAGAATAGATAGTGTTGTATTTTCTGTATATAAACTTATTGCTATATTTTGTATATCTTCATAAAAAGAGGTATTTAAAACATTGTATTTCAAATGTTCCTTAACTAATATTCCCACACCATTACGAGC
>CAJQZM010023959.1:0-10443 GCA_907164665.1 Colias nastes | reverse complement strand
CAAATTTCATCAAAATCGGTCCAGTAGTTTTGATGATGAGCCCATTCATTACAAATTTCAATTTCATCAAAATCGGTCCAGTAGTTTTGATGATGAGCCTATTTCATTACAATCAAACAAACAAACATGAAACAACATTTCATGAGAATCGGTCGAGCCGTTTCGGAGGAGTTTAACTTTAATAATTAGTTTAGATTATATACAGAAGAATAATAATAAAAATCTATATAGGTAGGTAGATTTATAAAAATAAAATGAGACCCGTTTCGCGTTGTCACGGCATCACGTGTGAACGGCTGAACCGATTTCGATAATTCTTTTTTATTAAGTATATTCCTTGAAGTACGAGGATGGTTCTTATGTAGAGAAAACGTAAATTTAATTGATATAAAACTAAAAATTAATATTATTTATTAAATGGAGAAATAATTATGTACAGCTGTTAATTTAAAGTTATTTTTAATAACTGTTTAACAAATAAATGGTAGATTGCGGCTTTGCCTGCGTTGTTCAGAACTTAACAAATTATATTATACTAAAAATGCTTCCTCGAGATGTAGTCTATCTATTGAAATAAACGTCGTCATATTTTATTTTTGAACGCATTTTTATGAAACTTTGCACTTATGTAGAGTAGAGATAAACTACGATAACATGGCGCGCCCCTCCAAATTACTGTTTCAATGTGTGTAGTGACATCCTTACGAAGGAGTTTGTATGTAGTTGTACGTATTCGTCTTTACTCGTACAGTACTCGTAATATCTCACTTATTACCAGATTTGTTGGTCAACTAATCATAAGTTGCCGAGCGCCCAAGACAACGCACGTGCGTTTTCATAGAATACGTCAGTGCAGCGCCATTACTAATAATAATGAGCGATTAGAGCGTGACTAGTCGAGCAACAAATCCGTGGATTTGTTTTTGTTTGACGGCCGTCTCATTACGCACACATGCGTTGTGAATCTTGGTGGTGCATTGTAAATACTTTCACAAATACTTTCAAACGTTTTGAATTTTGGAGGGGCGCGCCATGTTATCGTAGTTTATCTCTACCTATGTATGAAGTAAAATAAAAAAGTTGAATGTTGAATCATCCATTTTGGATTAGGTACATGTAAGTTCGAGTAGTTAATTTTGCATCAGGAATCGTGCAAATCCAACACAAAACTTTGATTATTATTATTTTATCTCTCTTTTCTCGTCATACACACCGCGCGAACGGTTACTTATCGATGTCTCTCTCGCACTCGACTACGATGAATAACGAAACGGAGACGCGTGTAATGTAAAACGGCGTGTTTATAAAAACGGCGTCGTACGCGTTTTCGTATTCATTCGAAGCGCAACCACTTCTCCGTGCGGTCGTATCGCGGCCACTTTGTTGTTTTATTTCTTTATAATATTATAGTGAATTCGAATTTCGAACAAGCCCGCCGGTCACAATGGCTCGCACAAAGCAGACCGCTCGCAAGTCCACCGGTGGAAAGGCGCCGAGGAAGCAGCTCGCCACGAAAGCGGCCCGCAAGAGTGCGCCCGCAACCGGTGGCGTGAAGAAGCCCCATCGCTACAGGCCCGGCACGGTTGCTCTGCGTGAGATTCGTCGCTACCAGAAGAGCACTGAGCTACTGATCCGCAAGTTGCCGTTCCAACGTCTCGTCCGTGAGATAGCGCAGGACTTCAAGACCGACCTCCGCTTCCAGAGCTCGGCCGTCATGGCCCTGCAGGAGGCGAGCGAAGCGTACCTCGTAGGTCTATTTGAAGACACCAATCTGTGCGCTATACACGCTAAGAGAGTGACCATTATGCCAAAGGACATTCAATTGGCCCGCCGTATCCGTGGTGAACGCGCCTAAGATCCGTTTGTTGTTTGCATTGTTCGTGTCTCGTGTCGTGTCGTGTGGTGTGTGGTTTCAATATGAAATAACATAACATAACATGACATAGCACAGAGGACACGTCATCGGACATCGAATGTTAAAAAAAAAAAAGGCCCTTTTCAGGGCCGCACGTGATTCATTTTAATAAGTAGTACCTAACCTAACTATAAACGTTTTCCACTGTGCAGTAACAGAAACATACAACGAAATACCTTATACCTAATAATATAATGATAATATTGTTATGAGAATGATAAATATTAATATTATTATATTACTATTATAAATAACAAACAAACAGAAAACTTACCTACCTGATGAATTTTAGATTTTAGTAATGTAATCATTCAGTAGCCATTAACTTTAAATTCTTCTAATGAAATAGTTTTATTTTATAACTACGAGGGATCTAGGTATATTATAGAGAGTTGGTTAATAATAATTACTTATTTAATTTGCTGTGTCGATTTTTTTTTTTTTCAACAGGATAAAACCTATCCTATGTGTTAATCCAAGTTCATTGTAATCAGTTCAGTAATATTTGCGTGAAATAGTAATATTTATAATATTAGTAGGATAATGATAACAACACAAGTATATACATTTATATACATTTCAAAAAAAATTTTCAAGCTACTTATTTATATAATAATTCACAAAAATTACATTAATATGAAATTTGACACATGCCATACCCTGTTAATGTGATAGTATTTTTTTTTTTTTTTTTTAAATTAGGCTAAGGCGCATTTTTATTCCTCCGTATGTATAACGTCATCATCACATTTATCGTTTTTATTTAATTTCTCTTAAAATATGCGATTACAAAAAAAAAATGAAATGTTGTCAATTATTGTGATTGAGTTTGAATTTATGATTTTGATATCATAATATTTTATTATTATTATTATTCAAAGATTATTAACGTAGTCCCTCGATATGCACGATATATCTATCCGTCTCCGTCGCGCGTCGAGGGCGAGCCGAGCGAAACGCGTGTATAATGTGTGTGTATAAAAGTCGACGTGAAATAAGCGCGCAGCGCACAAGCTTTCGGGCACGCAGCGAGTAAGCAAGTAAACGAGTAGAATAACGCAAGACAGTCGGCGATATGACAGGCCGCGGTAAAGGAGGCAAGGGGCTCGGAAAAGGTGGCGCTAAGCGGCACAGGAAGGTGCTCCGTGACAACATCCAGGGTATCACGAAGCCCGCGATCCGTCGTCTGGCTCGCAGGGGTGGCGTCAAGCGTATATCCGGTTTGATATACGAGGAGACTCGCGGCGTTCTCAAGGTATTCCTCGAGAACGTGATCCGCGACGCCGTCACTTACACCGAGCACGCAAAGAGGAAGACCGTCACCGCAATGGACGTCGTGTACGCGCTGAAACGTCAGGGACGTACCCTCTACGGATTCGGCGGTTAATTGTTTTTACATAGTAATTGTGTTACTTCAAAGATCGTCCGTCCGTTCGTACGTACGTCAATTCTTCCATACAATCGATTCGGCCTTTAATACTTCTTGGTACGAATAAAGATGGGCGTACGATCACCACGGCGATGATTTTGAAACAAACAAATTAACTACAAAAAGGCCCTTTTCAGGGCCGCAAACGATTCATTAATTCCACAATATTATTATTATAATATTGTATTATGGATATGTTTCCCCTCGCGCGCAAAACTACAACACTCGCTATCATTTCACTTGTACTCTCTATAATATTATTATTATGTGTGCTAAAATTCATTGTAATCGGTTCAACACATACATACATACATACATACATACGTCCATCCATCCATCCATCCATCAAAAACTTTCGCATTAATTATAATATTAAGTATAGTAGAGCCATTTTAATAGGCAACATTTGACAGTTCAACAAAATTCAACAACGTACCTAACCTAGTAACGACGACATAGAATAACAAGATATTTAGTTTTGTTAGAACTGCACATTTGCTTAACTTATTTATAATAATAATGACCGATAAAAGTAATTTTAAGATTTCATTTTACTGATAAACCATTCTAAACATAATAAATACCAGAGACGTTACCTACTCTAAAAATCGAAATCTGACATCTAGAATCGAATGCATTGATTACGTCTTGTGAATAAAAATCATCATCTTAAATAAATCAATTCGATTGACAAATGTTTCAAATCGTTACCGTATCGATTTATTCACTTTAATCGATGTTTTTAAGCAGGTTACCTCTCTTCGAAGATAAAATTGATAGACGTCAAATGTGGCCTATTAAATTGGCTCGACAATAGGTACCTACTTAGATTCATTATTATATTCTTATTTAAGTATTATTATTTACTGCGCTTAGGTACATTACGAAGATTAAGGAATCTACAAAGGTACCTACGACAATAATAATTCATCAAAACATGGATACGTCATTGTCGCTATTGAATTTGTAATTGCAGTTGATGATGATGATGATGATGATGATGATATATTATAAGTTCGTGTTATTATCGATTCGTCATAATATTGTTACTTCTCCTCTGTCTATTATTTAGGTATTGCTTATTATGCGTTATTATGCGACGATATTAAGTTAACACAATAATAATATTATAATAAATACGCAATAATAAATTGTGAATCGTAGTCTCGTTCTCGCGCGGCCTATATAATATTTTGACAATATTAAGACGTGCGGGCGGTGCGGTGTGGTGTGCGTACTATGTACCTACTAGCTGTTAGTACCTGTGACAATATTATATACGTGACAAATATGTGACATTTATTTATAATATTGTCATTTCGTTATTGTGGCACATTCGTATTGTTATTATTTTTGTATTTAAAGGACGTTAAACATATTCGACCGATCGCCGAACTGTGTGTGTAGCCGGCCGCGCGGTCGTCGTTTGCGTTATGCTGTTCTACAACAGGTCACATTCATCCCCCTAAAAACCGTCGCAAACATATTATATGGCGATTACGAATAGTTTCACCTTAACGTCTGTATATCAGTGTATTGAGAGAGCCTTTTTCGAAACGACAATCGGTTTAATTACAGGTGAAATGATAATTTTAAAGTTGACACCGCGCACGCGGATAGCCCTTGGCAAAATTTAAACGTCCATCGCGATCGATGCGCTCCACGAGCGTCGCGCGGGCTTGCACACTACGAGGGCCGATCTCAAAAGGGACGAGAAACATGTGAAACGTATACTTTTAAACGTTAATTTCACGTAAAATATACGTTCGAACGGAGGCATGTTAGTGAAAAGTTTCAAGCGCGACCGCGAGAAAACGTATCTCGATTGCACGGTTCCCCGTGAGGTAAACCGTCCAGTCGATTCCTACACTAGCGACACCGTACGTCGAATACAGTGAAACCTACTACGTACTACATACACGCGTACAGTTATATACTAATTATTACATATTGTCGACGTGAAGTTGAATTATAATTAACAAAAATGGCAGACACCGCAGTCGAAACTGAAACTCCGGCGCCAGCGTCGACGCCCGCGAAGAAAGCGCCCAAAGCAGCAGCAGCAGCAGCGGCGTCGGGAGGAGCCAAGAAAGCGGCCAAAGCGAGATTGGCGCACCCGAAGACGTCGGAAATGGTGAACACTGCGATCAGCGATCTCAAAGAGCGTAGCGGCTCTTCCCTGCAGGCGATCAAGAAGTACATATCGGCCACGTACAAGGTGGACGCGGATAAACTGGCGCCGTTCATTAGGAGATATCTCAAGGGCGCCGTCGAATCCGGCACGCTCGTTCAGACGAAGGGCAAGGGCGCATCTGGCTCGTTCAAACTGGAGTCAAAGTCCTCCGCGGCCAAGAAGAAGACCGCTCCGTCGAGCGGAGCCGCCGGCAAGGGCTCCGGAGCGGCGGCGGCCGTCAAGGTGCGCAAATCTGGCGGCGGTGGCAAGGCGCAAGCGGCCGCCAAAAAGACGGCCGTCAACGCAGGCAGCAGGTCCAAGAAGGCGGCGGCGGCCGCCGCCGCCGCAGCAGCGGCCGCAGACTCGTCGTCCTCGCCGTCCAAGTCGAAAGCGTCAGCGGTGAAAGACAAGAAAGTAGCTGCAGGCAGAAAGAAGCCCGCCGCGGCCGCCAAGAAGGCGCCGGCTGCGGGCAAAGCGGCCGCAAAACCCGCCGCAGCAGCGTCGGCCGCCGCGCCGAAGGCTAAGAGGAGTGCCAAACCGCCGACGAAGAAGCCGAAGGCACCGAAACCGAAGAAAGCGGCAACGCCAAAATCCAAAGCGGCCACCGCCAAGAAAGCCTCGGCCGCGTCCAAGAAGTGAACGTGTGGTGTGCGTGCAATCGATCAATCGCAAGCGCAAGCGCAACCTAATTCGACTTCGAGGAAGGTTGGAACTGGTTATGCAGTGCAGCGGCGACGGCGAGTGCATCGGGCACAAGTCTCAGCAAAATAGATATTAATATAATATAATAATATAATATCTATCGCCAAAAAGCCCTTCTCAGGGCTAACATATACTTTCGAATGCGCACTCACTACGAACGTTAACGTTTCCTTCCAATTTGCGAGGACGAACAAGCAACTTGTAGGTACAATATAACATCTACTACCTATACTGTATACATAATCAACAAACTCAAACTCAAACATTTATTATTATTCAATTAGCACTTTTGTCATTAGGTACATATTTTTAACATGTTTTAATCATGTCATTATTATTACAATTTTACAAATTACATAATAATATTATGTAACATCATAATATATTATAGTAGCAACATGCATGCACAATATAGGTAATAACAACAGGAAAATCAAATCTACAGCTTTACGTTAGGTTAGGTTTAGGTTTAGGTTTAGGTTAGGTTAGGTTAGGTTAGGTTTCTTAAAAAAAAAACTACACAGAAATAGGAGCCCCGCGAAGCGGGGCTCCGTCGACGCGCAATGAAATAAGGAAAAAAAAATCAAATACCTACGTAATACATACGGTAAACACACACGTTACTTTTTTACCTTCAACTTGCAAAATAAAATATTATGTAACTATTCATCGCACACTACAACACGCTACCACACAGACACAGACACAGACAGGCAAACAAACATGCACCGCCCGCCCGCCCCACACCAGCGCACGCCGCCCGACCGACCGCCCGACGCCCGACTCCCGACTCCGACTCCGACGTTAATATTAATATTAATATATAATACGTCTGATATTTATATCATTCTGTTTACCCCCACTCTTCATCCCCACCACTTTCTTATATGTTTATTTATATATAGATCAATATAGATCACGTGATCTTAATGTATAAATATAAGAACTGAGGCGATTTCTCGGCATTCGTGATATGTCACTTGAACAGTGAACATCTTCATTCTTCCCCCATTCTATGCTGCTCTGATTCCTGTATGTCAAGAAGAATCTTCTTGTACTCGTATATACTGCGCATATATTAGCTGCATCCTCTTCAAACAGAAACTAACAACAAGCAACAAGTTCATAAGCAATTTCATCGGGCAGTCGTCATAACGTACACCAGTTCTTTTCAGATCTTATTTTACGTTTCCATATGTATATTATACATCAGTATGATCACGTATCGACTTTATCCAAAGTTCTTATTAGAACTCCACATCCCTTTATCATATTATAGCATGGCTGTGCATCTGTTTGTTTCAGTGCTATGCCGTGTGGTCCTGTTGTGCTGGATGTACAATTCGTAGGTACGCAAAAAAAAGCGCGGAAAAACGTATAGGTATATTCAATATATGTATTTATATTCCTTGTTTTCTGTTATAAAATTTTAGTCGTTAAATTTATTTAATGCTTCTCAATACCAGATGGCATCAAATACAATGTACGACAGTTACCGACAATATATTATATTGTTCGCGACAATATAGAAATGTATGTAAAGTTATTACGTTAAGTTTTCATTTATATAAAGTGTTTATTTCGTTTGATAATAATTTAATCGTGTTACAAGTTCATTTGTTTTACATAGCAAGTTTATTCGTTTATAATGTATGTGTAATGTTCTTTTTAATGTAATTAGTTGTAGAAACCTGTATATAATGTTTTAAGACTGATTTAAATGTGTTATGTTCGTAATTTGTAATAGTACATAAGGGAAAATAGCGTGTGATACATAGTAAAAATAGTGTTCGTATAATTCGTATAGTTTATAGATTGTTTAACAAATAAAGCTTATGATTATTGGTGTTATTTTTTTAGCATAAATAAAATAGTATATAAAATAGATATAAGTAAATAATGTAATAGATATAAGTAAACAATGTAATAGATATAAGAAATTATGATAAATAAACGAGTACTACACGGGAGTTTTCCTACCGCACGCACTAACACCCATAGTCGACACATAAATATAGCCACTTTAAAATTACGGATTACGGAATACGGACGTCGGACGCACGCTCGCATAACTGCATAGTACACATCGCGGTGGGAAACTTCGTATAGTAATAAGCAGCATTTGGGCTTCTTTCTTCACCAACCCCAGCAACAATTATAGGGTGGAAGCCTCCACCGAATGTGAGTCTTACAGTCCCTCACATATATATAGTTACATTTAAGTTTTATCCATCTACCAATAGATGTAGTACATAAAGCTTGAATAACTAACTTATTTAACTGTCAATACCAGATGGCAGCACATACAATATAATTTTTACCGACACAATATTTACACAAGGTTTCACTACCTACCAATAGATGTAGTTAGTACATTAACTTGTATATATATATATATATATATGGAAGTTGTTAGTTTATTTTTCACTACTGAATACTGGAGGGCAGCACTTACAATTTACGATATATATATATATATATAATTTTACCGACACAATATTCGTAATAAGTTTCACTACCCGCCAACAGATGTAGTTCAACAAATTAAATAAGGCTAATTTATTTAACGCTAGTCAGTAACAGAGGGCAGCGCATACGATAAACGATTTTACCGACATAAAATTCACATAAGCTTTCCCTACCCACCAACAGATGTAGTACATAAACTAAAATATTATAGAAGTTGTTGGTTTAAGTTCTTTATCGTTTGCTATTAATAATTGTTTGTACATATTATTATATACTGCTTGGCCCATTATTAGTCTTTATACATCTTTTAACGTTTGTTCTTCAATAATAATTTACGTTTATGTAAAAAAAATTATGCCGATTTATTGTTTCATTTGCAATTTTTAGTTATATGAATATACCTACATTTTGAAAAATATGTATGCACATGTTAACTCAAAATCTTGATGTTACATTTTATATGTAAAAATATTATGTGAATATTAAGTGATAACCTTCATCCATGCATGTAGCCGAGTTAAAGTATATAAGGGATTTTAAATTAAACGATATTATGTGTTTCTTCTCTGAAAAAAGAAACGACACTTAAATTTCAATTTAACAACTTTAGTACACAAATTAAACAGTTCAAAGATTATCTTTTTAATTTTAATTACATAACACATCACAATTTTATCTTGCGTCGATCGCCATTATTAGTTCTCTCGCGACCTCTGTCGTAGGTATGTCTCACTAATGTTAAACTTTTTTATATTGTCTGTGCCGAGCGGCAAAATTCAAATCTACTAGACTTTAATACAAAGAAATGAAGTTTCTTTACAAGTATATGATACATAGATATGCTTATCTAAAATATGTAGGTAGTTAAAAATGTAGATTATGTCTCTTGGAAAATCCAAGAATTACAAATTCTTCCAAGTCAACCTCTTCATTTTCTACTTCGAACATAGGCGGCCTAACACGTTCTCGCTGGTTAAGTTGTACCAATGATGCCCAGTTTTCACCTAAGTCAGAAATTGACGAACATCAATAAACTTATGTTTCATTTACTAAAAATATACATAACAAAAATTATCGATAAATGTTAGCGCAACGCGAGAGTGCCCACTCACGATTTTCAAACGGCGCAGACCTGTATATTTACATACCGAAATTTCGCTCTCTTCTCTTTATTAAGGTGGAATCTATACTAATATTATAAAGCTGAAAAGTTTGTTTGTTTGTTTGAACGCGCCAATCTCAGGAACTACTGCTCCGATTTGAAAAATTCTTTCGGTGTTGGATAGTCCATTCATCGAGGAAGGATAGGTATATCATCACGCACGCTTAGACCGGAGCGGAGCCACGCGGGTGAAAACGCGAAGCGCAGCTAGTTTTGTATAAAGCCTCTTGCGAGCTTTGGTTAGTGACACAATTTTAATTGAATTATCTATCTAATAACTGGCTAAATTTAAAAAAGAAACAAAACAAGTGTGAGAGTACGTTGGTAGAGTCACAGGGTTTACATCAACTGACAGCCATGTCCAAAGCATAATAGTATGGAATAAGTATGGCATTCTAAAGAAGTTCACGATACCTACTCTGTTGTTTCTTATCTGATCAATATAATATTATGTTACGCTTAAAGACCAATAACTTTAATAGAAACTCTCACGTTGCATAACGAAGAGCTCCGTTCTCAAATCACATATGAATATTTATTCAGTTGAATAATATAGAGCAAAAATCACGGTCGTGTAACATTGAGATTCAGTG
>CAJQZM010023951.1:0-15132 GCA_907164665.1 Colias nastes | reverse complement strand
GAGCGACGCACGCGGATAGCAATGCGGCAACGGACACGGGCGTGCCGATGCGTACGATCACTGTTGGTGTGCTCGCTTCTAGCGTGTTTGATATCGCTTCTTTTATTATTTGAGAGAGTAATGCACCTGAAAGTATTGAAGTATAATATAGAGGAAATATGCCGTTGAATAAAGTTTCAGTGTTATAAACGCTAGACAAAAAAACCTGTATGTATGTCTAGTAGATGAGGGAAGGGGACGTATAGAAATCTATTTTGGGTTAAGTATATGATTTTATTTTCACAAAGCTTCCGGCTATTAACAGACGTTCGTAATAAAATAAACATTTTAATTTTGAAATTACGGAACTACGGAAGAATAATATATGTCGGCGCAACGACGTTATACAACTACCCTCAAACTACTAAATAATTATAACTAGCTAAAATTTACTTTGATCTTTTTAAATAAGTGGTTGATTAATGTAATGAAATAATTAAATTAACGAAATAATTAATGTTTGTTAAAAATGATAAAAATTCATTGTAAAAATTCGAGTGGCAACACTCAAACTAATTCTTGTGAGTCATGGTTCGCTTTAAATACGAGCGCCCGACGGCACAGAGCACATTCACGCGCCGGCCGTCGGAGCGTTCGGAGCTCTCTCTATAATTACGACGAGGAATAAAAGGGCAGAAAAATACCCACAGGCGTTCTACTTCGAGTATGAGCGCCTGCCCTGATGATGGTGACGTCAGAATTGCTGACGTCACTCTTTTTAAAAATAGCCTTTGGGCTCTTCTTCCGTCATATACCAAAGAATATAATAAACTAGGAATCTAAATTATGTAATGATATCTTACCCCCACTTAATTTTCGTAGTAGATTATTATGAAACATCATTGTGTACTCCAGTCTTGCAACGTCCATTAGTTTTCTCTTGACGTGCTTAGCCCATTTAGGATTCGCCACTTTTATATCGTCCTAAAATTTTACAAATATGTTATTTTTCAAAACAATTATTTGTGTCTTTGATACGATTTATTTATGGAATGATATATTTAATAAATACCTGAATTAAAAATAAGTTGTTCAAGTGATAGGCGTCATGCGGAGTACTAAAATTAGTACCGGTAAGTTGTGCAATTTTATGAAACAGGTCTCTATAAGGCGTCAATAGTCCCTCTTCTATAAATGCCTTCAAGAGCCTCTGTTTCTCTTGATTGTATCGCGGACAGTTCTCTTCATATAATAACTGAAAATTATTCAGTAAAAGTTTTTATTTTGAATAAATCATCATCTAGCTCAATATTTTTTATTGACCCATTATTCCTAAACGATAATTCTTCTGACTTCGCGCACTGGAATATTACTTTATGAGTCCATTAAAATAAAATAAACAATAAAATTTTAAGTGCAAATAAACATAGTATGAAACATAATAAATTCGTGAAGATCAGACACAAGTCATCACGTGCAAATTCAAAAAAGGCATATAAACGTACAGACATACATTTTATAAATTACTATCTTATCGCCCGCGGCTTCGCCCGCTTTGTCTATAATAAATTATATACTAAAACCTTCCTCTTGAATCACTCTAATCAGTTGCGTAGTTTTAAAAATTTAAGCATACAAAGGGACAGAGAAAGCGACTTTGTTTCATACTATGTAGTGATTATTATTTTGTTCGGTCTTCTACCTATCTTGCTTTTTTCGCAATACCATAAGGATAATGTCGATAGGAATAATTATTATATTTTTCCAATACTCACATAATCTTCGCCTTTGGAAGGATACTGGTACGGCACAGGCTGCCACCAGAATGTGTCGTTCCACATCTGATCTTGTGTAGGAGGCCAGAGACCCGCCGCTATCAACAGGGCTGTCATCTTACTTAGACTCGTGTCCGAAGTTATCACTATGCTCTTGTCTGAACAATTTAATAATTGGTTAAGGATTTCAAGGAACACGAGACTATATTATGTAAATAAGACTTAATTTTGCAGGATTTGAAGGATCTTTGGATAGATAATTAAATGCACTACTCCCTGATACAATAAGAAAGGGAGAAGTGCCTTTTGTTAACAGATCGCAGCCAGAAATTATTTTGTTGCTTGTTGTAGTTCTATTTGAGATGTATATTTTTTATGATGAACTTATACGTAAAGAGAAATGTATAAGTTTGTTTCTTTTGCACAATATAATAGAGGTTATGATATTTTGTCGAGACACCTAATTTTACAGTCATTATATCATACATTGTAAAAGACTGAATGAATGATTAACGAATGCAAATATCTTAAGTCAGATTTTTATTTTTATAATATTTTTCAGATTGAAACGTTATAATAATACCTTGCTGGAAAGGTCAAGACAGATTTAATTTATAGATAAAATTAATTCATAAGGAAAACCAGCTAGGTATCCCAAGTATCTTACAAATGTGTACGAATTAAATATTTATCTTTATATTTACCGGCTTCATAATAAGGCCCCAAGAAATTATTGTATCTTTTTCTTAATAGCGCACCCATCTCGTAAGTCAACATTTTTCCTTCCTGTGAACAATAAAATGCGATTATGTTGTGCACGAGTTTTACTTAAATCAATTCTTCTCTTAATAATCATATTGTAATATGAGAACATTAGATCACAAGTCATGGCTGCAAAATCATATTTGGTGTCCATGTATCAATAAGACTCCGTTCGCAAAAACGTAGACGTGCTAAAAATATTGCAACGAGGCGAATGCCTTTCTATAAGCGGGATGTGCGTTGCAACGAGCAATAAATCATTATTAGTGTTGGACAGCTATCTGCGACTCTGACACCTCGTTCCTGTTTAAACGGTGACCTTCAGGAATCGAGATCCCTCCCGCATTCGCACCGGGAAGTAAACGCTTCGTTAAAGTCGTTCATCTGATAGTGGCTGATACATTGCAAAAGATATAGATATGCAAATGCAGTATTATAAGTTTTCCATTTCTACATACAAAATTTCATGAAGGCAGGGAACCAAATACCAAATAAACAGGCGCCTCATCCGGTTCTCTCCGTAAATCCACCCTTATTCAATAATTTGTAAAATCTAAAAATAAATTGTGATTATCTTACTGGACGTTTTTAAATGTGTACAATGTGCATATAATGATGGTTCTTTGCTATCATAAAAAATGTATTTTGTAGGTAGCCATGCATTGTTTACTAGCCTCCATCCATGATTTTCACTTATCGGCTATTTGGATACACGAGCTACTATTTAATAACTAACTTAATTTAATCGCTACCTGGACATGCAGTCTAGTAATAGTATACATTTAGATCAAGCTCACTTACATTGGTCAAGGCACCTGCGCCGTAAGGAACGAAAACGTGATCGGGTGGGGGCGCCCCCAGCATGGACAGTTCACGCTCGTCCGGCGTGCGCTCGCCGTGAGACATCAGCTAAGCACGAGAATAATAAAATCAATTGATATGTTTATACCAGATATCCCTTACTTCTAGAAATAGATGAAGGTTCACTTAGTGTCAAAGTAGATATAGATGAAAAAGGTTCGCTTAAGTTGAAGTGCAGAATTGCTGATATGCGTTTGTAATTAGGTGCAGCAGTGCGCTGGCGCGTTTAATTTTACGTTATTGGACTGCAGTAACATTAAAATTCTAAAGTATGACAAAAATCTTCTTATTTAATCACAAAATGAAAAGAAAAACGTGCAGTTTGCTTGGATGAACCTCCTATTTTAGAATAAAACGCCCATTTATACTCTTGTCGTCAACCATAAAAACTAAGCACACCCAATTGAAACAATTTCGATCGTCAATTAGAACCATTTAACACAATCAGCAATAACAAGTAACAACCAATTCGACAATCACTTTATATTACTGTTTATGAATTGCAAAAAAGTAGTCAAAAATACAATATGGAAATAACTTACCACATGAACTTGCCGTAGAACTGTGATTTCGACGGTGGAATCTTTCATCAAAATCACAGCGACGAGGGCTGTGAAATATAACTCATTATCATCTCATAAAGGTGGAATGACTGATTATGTTTATAGCTTAAAGAATAAAGACATTTAGCACTTCCTGCTCCGGCTTGGAAGTCAATGGTCCCGGCAACATACGATGTTTGACCCTTGCACTTCTCGATAGTGAAATAATTAGAGATTTATCTATAAGTACAAAATAATGTGTAATCATTCGTAGTTAAAAATATGCCAGTCAAAATAAACAATTAATTATATTTATACGTAACTATATAAACCATTAATATAGGCGAATGTTAATTTTCTTATTGGACACCGTGAATTATTGTGTAGTTTGGTTTGGTGAGCGTTTCAGGCCCTCGAATTCGATAGAAAGTCTTCTCTAACCGATATTATATGGTTAAGAACAAGGCGTGAAAAAGTATTAAAATATCCAATTAATTTGCGACATGTTCGGAATCTAGTAAGAAAAAATTAAGTTCATGAATTTTTGCATAACCTTTGTGGACAAGGAATGAAATGTATACCCATAACACAACGTGAATAAATTGTATCAGGTTAGAGAAAAATAAAGTCGAAACATTCATATAATACTAGCTTTCCACCCGCAGCTTCGCCCGCGCAGTCAAAGAAAAACCCGCATAGTTCCCGTTCCCGTGGGATTTCCGGGATAAAACCTATCCTATTTCCCGGGATAAAAAGTAGCCTATGTCCTTTCTCGGGTATCAAAATATCTCTATACCAAATTTCATGCAAATTGGTTCAGTAGTTAAGGCGTGATTGAGTAACAGACAGACAGACAGAGTTACTTTCGCATTTATAATATTAGTATGGATTATGTATACAAGCTTATTGTTTTGTAAATCCTTTGATTAATTCCTATACATTCTTGTAGCTTTGAGAATGTTAATGGCGTTCTTCTAAATATTTACGTGTAGATCATATGCAGAGAAAACCATAAAAATTTTCTTGGCCTTATATAGATGATACACGTGCGTACATTAAATGATAAATAATTGATATTGATTATAAATTCATTTATCAAGCTAAAGTAAAAATCGATTTTATAAGAAACTTAAATTGTTATCTGTCTTTACAAAATATTTAAAATAACATTCAACTATTATGATTACTTTCCGAAGTAATTTCCTCAAAGCAATTACTCCTGAAATTTAAAAAAAAGTTAAAAAATGCCTGTTATCAGAAATGATTAATTTTATACAAAGTCACATTCAAAGAAAAGAAGAAAGGAAAGATAGAGCAAGAAATTCAGTTTACCTGGATTCAGTTAAAGTCCAACTCTGGGAATTATTTTTTGATTTTTTGATTATTAATTAATTGTTAATCATTAAACAAACCGACCTATAATTCAATTATCCAAATCTTTGAAGTATTTATGCTTCTAGTTCGTGCTGTATAACAAAACCCCCTTTTTTTAATGCCATAGCGACGGAATAATCGACATGAGCCACTGTCCTTTATCATCCTCTAAACCTAAATGGTTGTGGATACTGTTGAAGGAAAGAGTCCGCTCTTTTTATGTAACCACTCACTGGCCATATAATATCGGTTGAAGAAGACCAAACATTCTTGTTACTATCCACAATTTACTCAAGAAATTAGCTTGACCGGCTTTGCAAGTGTTTCTTTTATTCTAGTACTTTGTTATGGGTATTTCCTAAGTGTATTTTTTCTCGAGGGGGTCGCGGAAGAATTTGACACAATACCCGCGGCCCCATCATTAATGCGGCTCGACGGAACCCAGTCGGGTTTTAGTCGGTAAGAATCCGACATAACCCACGGCTCCTTCCCCGGGGGCCGTGGGCATCTATGCAAGATTTCCCCACTTAAAAAAAAAGTTGTATTTTTTCTCACCGGCTATGAGTGAGACGCCCACCAACACGCCGAGACAGCAGCAAGTATGTTCGGTCCTCATGCTCGGTGCCACATCCGCCGCGTTGGTCGGCTCCTCCTCGCGACCGCCCTCTTTCCTGTTAGAACATTTGAATTTTTTATTATGAGCGTAGGGTAGTTTATATTAGTGGATAAAGTCTGAGTCTATTTATCAGATGTTGTTTGAAAGTTATGAGTCATAAGGTCATTTAGGGTAATCTCGAATAGAAGTCAATTAAAGCACAATTATAGTCTGACTATTGGTCTACACCAATAGCCAGACAATACCTACGTATTGTAGCGTAAAGTATTTGACGAATGTAATTTTGTTTATTCTTACTGAACCAATGGATATTTTTAATTTTTAAATGACTTCTTTTCCCATGAAGTTCCGCTAGCCTGAAATAATATAATTTGGTTATTGTCCTCAAATCAGTTATTTTAATTTTTATATGCATAAATAACTGAACCTTGAAACACTTGTCTTTCTTACTAGTTTTTGCAAACAGTGTAATGTCCTAAAAACCTAATATAACAATAATTATTCCCAAAACTATGTACCTCCTTCGAAGCCCTTTTTATATTGATACAATCTCACATCAACAAAAAGTCAATAATTTGGTCATCCAAAAGCCAATGATGATCGTGCCTTTTTGGAATGGCGAAGAATTCTAAGAAAATCTCAATCCACTTAAGAACTAAAATAACGCTCATAAAGTTCTCTTCTTTTGCTATCGCTTAATCATTTAAAGTTGTAGTTTTCGTTCTTTCTTTTTATATCTGATATTGTATACCAAAATTATCAAAATTGTCTGTTATGTAGGTTATCTATTAATTATGCCAACTTTCAGTATTCAGATCTTATCAAATACAGGTTCTTTTTCACATATGTACTTCCTATCCTTGACATATAATAGTCAGAAATACGATTACAATAAAATAATCTATATTTATATATATCCACAAAGGCCTCAACAAATTTTGTTTCAGCTAAAACATATACGTATTAACATTCTTTTAAATAGATAAGTTATTCATGAAATACGCTGATTAAACTTCTACAAACTATGATTGCATGAAAATTGTGATTAGAGAAGTAACTTTTAAAATAATTTTGTCAAGGCGAATTGTGTATTGTCCAAGACATTGTTTAAACTAGTTATAAACATCCTTCTTCTTTCCTTTACACGAACATTAATTAAAGCATCATTAACATCTATCAATGCAATATCAGAAATTATGATTATCACTTACATTTTCCTGTTCCGGATTGACAATTCTACATTGTATCCCAATATTGAACCGCGTATTGATCACTCAGTAGTGCACGTATCAAAGGACTATGCTCGAATCATAGCACTAACAGATACAATGGGATTGTTCGTAATTGCGGACGATGCAAGGGCGGAAGTGCACGACGCGCGAAGTGCTGTCCCACTGAGTCCACGCGGGACGCTCCGCGAATTCACGGTCGTTGCGACCTGCTCAGATGATTGACTTTGTCCAATCGATTGTACGGTATCTATTTACACATGCGAGAGCAACCATCACGGCTATTTGTATGTGCCGCACTGACTCCCCGGTTACGCCCTTGTCAACGTCAATTTGAATGGGATGTTCAGATTTTATCATTACGTCGCCGCTATATAAAATGCTATTTTATGTGACGTAAAATGTAATTTGTATTGTGCTGTTTTTTAAACATGACTGAAGCTAATTTTTTCTCAATGCCTATACAGTACAAAAGGCCGTTGTGTTATAATTCTCCCACAGTACTGCACTGATGTTTTCAGGTAAATAAGAAGATCAAGATTCAAGCTATATTATACCTTCAGTAACTAAGTCGGATACCCTATACGTAGTTATTAAGGATTCTCATTTTATTAAAATTCCGTAATGTTAGACAACAAAACATAATAAACCAATAAAAAAATTATCTGAATAATCGGTTAAGGCCTCGTCGTTATTAATTAACATGATATATTTCTATAAACTAATAACTAGGAATCATGCTTATAATCAAGCTGGATGCGTGTTGCTTAAATCATAATTTGTTAAGATACATACCTGACACACAAAATACTATTCAGATGAACCATCACATTATTTAGTCTAATAAATAAAAATAAAAGATGATCACTCAGAAATCGTAATTCTAGACACTTATTTGCATGGTGTTGTCACTAGTAATCAGCGTCTCTGAATACTCGAGCTTAATTCTGATATCCTTCAGAAGATAAGGCAGAGCAAGATATCTTTTATATTTGCTCATCGTATTTGCCTATTTGTTCATTAATCTGTGCCATAAAACAAACTGTATACATATTATTACCTCTCATATAATTTCTACTGTTGGATCTAGTTCTCCCGTAATCCGAAATTAGTTAAGTTTATTGTATTTTGTGTTCTTATCTCTGAATTCTCAAAAACAGTTTGTATTTTCTCTAATCCATACCATCCAAGATAAGGAGATTTTCTTTAAAGTATATAAAATAAAACACAGAAATATCATATCACAGCCAATTTAATATAGATCTACTCGTATATCGAAAATCGTTACTTTAACATAAATAACGTTAATCTTAATCTACTTTTCACATATACTCAGTCTACATTTACTCCAACATTATATCTCTGGATCATTTTATTCGATTATGTTTTTTATGTGACGGGAGTAGCGCATTGTTTCTTGTATTCGCTATGAGAGAGAACGAATTCACGTGTTAGTGAGAGGAAGGTGTCGTAGTCGCACAAGGGTAGCCCGCCACAGCCCGATATCGGTAGTATAATTCCAGGGCCCCCGGCTTCAGCCGCATAAACAGCCTGTAAGAGTAAAAACACTTATGAAAATATTCTATAAAAATTTGATACCGTTACCGTTTTAGTAAATTGTTCAAAAATAAATTAATGAGGAAATATACTTTTTAGATAAAGTCATGGAAATCCGTTAGACACTATAAGAAAAGTTTTGCTCAGTTACGCTTCTTAGTTTTATAGTATAACCTAAATGCTATAAATAATATTTGAGTAATCATTCCCATTATCGTATTGAAAGAAGTCAAGCGTAACTAATCGTTTCGTAGCGTTCTAAAATAATAATTATTACATCTTACCGTAAATCCATACTGGCCGGTTAAACGACGTTTTCTCAATTCAAGTGATATGGTAGAACCGTATTTGGGCTGGTGCGGTCTGAACACTCGGGCAGCAGACATCAGAGCTGCTACATTATTCTCGTGAGCCGAGAACAACCACAGTTTAGGTAAATCTTTTTCTCCAGCTATAGCCGCACCCGTTACATTCTCTATTTTCTCGAGCAGCACTCCTAAAAACAAAAGGTCATTACTAGTCATTTTTTTCTTGGAAATTGTTTCAATTAACTTTTTGTTTTTCGTTTTTTATTACCTGCAGCTAATCGTATCATTTCACTGGTATAAAACTCGGCAGCGTATTCTATTTTAGTTACCTCTTTTATCTTTGGCATTACTTCTATCGCCCATTGCGGTGGATGCACTCCCACATTTTCCTATAAAAATTAGAAATCGTAGCAAATATTTTCACGAAAATACATAAAAATACATATAGAGTGAGCTCATACCAAGGTTTGGAATAGATTGTCTAAATAAAATACATCTTCCGGTGTTGTAATATTGGTTTTAGTTTTGATACTCAAGTATTTGTACAGTCCTTCGTATGGTATCATCCTCTTCTGGAATTCAGGCGAAGCGTAAACTTTATCCCGTAATTGTAGGTATCGTGGGCAATTGTAATAATACATGAACTGAAAAATATTAACATTTTTTATCTAATGTCCATAAATCTTTACCTGACACGGCTTTTTCTTTAATAGATTAATTTTTTACAAAACCGGTACCACAGCACATGAACCAATCATCCAAATCGTGTAAATACCGGTTACTTACCAATAACTTACTATACCAATTACCTGATTAGCATTAAGTATTATCTGAATTATATTGTCTTAACACTTTATGTCATGCACTTACAGTCCAGTTTGCATCAATTAACTTCTATTATGTCTTTAATGAGCTAATCGTTTTAACGTTGACTTGTACGAGTAGGATTATTTAAAATGTAATATTCGATACTTTTTTAGTACATACATCGTCATCTTCAAATGCAGGGGTATCATAAGGAACTGGTTGCCAGTTAAGAGTAGGGTTCCACCTTTGTGCAGGTGGTGGTGGAAACAAAGCAGCCAATGCAGTTAACACTGTCATTTTAGTTCGCGCGTAATCTGTCGTCTGAATGTGCGTCTCATCGGGTAAATAAAGACTAGATATTATATTATTGTAACGTCTCCTTAAATACTCCCCGACTC
The DNA here is from genome assembly GCA_907164665.1 of Colias nastes. Classification (NCBI taxonomy): domain Eukaryota; kingdom Metazoa; phylum Arthropoda; class Insecta; order Lepidoptera; family Pieridae; genus Colias; species Colias nastes. The sequence goes on along the minus strand of CAJQZM010023951.1, from coordinate 4,924 downwards.
GATACCCGCGCTGCTTTCCTTTCTGTTGCAAAAAATAACGAATTAACTATCTATATTATGTTGAATTTAAATACATATTTATACTTATTCAGAGATTATATTGATATTACTAACGTTTGTAAGCGCTTTCTTCCCGTAAGGAAAAAATATATTATCATAGTGTTGATCAGAAGGGAATTTGTCTAGCTCTTCTTGATCTGGAGTTCGGTCACCGTGTCTAAAAACCTGTAAAATTATGCAAAATGCATCATAACATTTATGCTCATTGTTGCTTAGGGTACATAATATATTTACATATTAAACAGGTGTTTCAAGAAATTATTCTTTTGTAAAATATATTTTTAACTATTAACAAGATAACGATAATTTATTTTCTTATATTGCTGATTTTAATTTATTTCTATAATGTGAATAGGTAAATTTTGAAGGTCATCAATTTGTCATCAATTGAATGTTTAAGTTTTTGTCCTAGCCATTTCGCAAAAATCGTATGAAGTATATGTTATAAAAAATAATTCAATTGTACGTAATATAAACCGTACATACAAATATAAAACACAATAATCAATCCAGCCATACAAACAATATCACTCGGAAGAGGCGTGACACCTGTGACCCGATACAAATCGGATCATACGATTGAACATACCACAAAAGCCATCAACAGATCAGTGTTGGCCAGGCCATTGTCTACTACGTCCACCTTGTTGTCGACCTCCACAGCCGCTTCTAGAGGAAGCTCTGGCTTCAAATCATTACACGACACGGCTACCAACAACAGACCGAACACCATCAAAGATCCCATTATATAAATTTAATTTTAAAAAAGAAAAAGTATTTTTAAAACAATAATCGACTAGGTAGCACGCGCTACCGCGAGTCGATTTCGACTGCCATGCTCTGAGCCTCCGTATAGTTTATATCTAGATAGGTACATTGAAGAGGGCCGAGATCGTAATGTGATTAGAGCGCGAAATAATCTGGAGACCCTCAATAGACGAGACGGTGAGACTATGATATCTAGTGGTATCTAGTTTTCTGGTGAAACGTTTGAAGAAGACGTATATAAACCCGCACTTCTGCATATTATTTTATATCGATTGTTACCTATCTTCGTTGTATTTTTTATCATACAACCGAGTTAATAAAAAATTCAGTCTAAAATATGAGCGTACAAATTTAGAATAGAAAAAAGTGCAATTGTGTATAAGACTATTCATTTTTTGTTCCACAACCTAGTCGGTTACATTTAGAACTTGTTTGGTAGGTCTTGTTTGATTGCTGGAATATAGTGACCTAAATACCTATAAGCACATTTCCACAACTTTGAGCAGAAGTACTTCATTTAGGATTATTTTCAATGACAAATAACGTATTTCCTAATTTCTGAAAGATAAGACCATTTTATTATTTATCTTATAAGTAAATAGATCACTCTTATCTTTATTAACTTAAGTTTCAAATGTAAAGGTGTTTTATGTAAATAAATAAAATGTTTAAATTACAAACCTTCAGATTTAAAGGTAAAAGATTTGATGAAAAATACAGTTATATATATAATTATGTTATCTGCATTCTCGTTAAAGTTACCTCGTATTGTCTGAGATAAAAATAAGGACAGTTGAAAACAAAAAACATACAAATCACAGCCAATTTTTTATTGTTTCTTATGCTCCAATATAGTACTAGGTATGCGTTGTGTGTTTCTATGTCTATTAACTATTATATATCATTACTTATTTTCAACTAATATTTTATTACAACAGCCTTTATTCACGCATCAAAGATGGTGATTACCAGGTGATACCCAGATGGTTTCCTATGGGTTATATTAATCTTAAACTTTCGATATTATTACAAATAATTGTCGTAGGTACTATTATTTCTGAATATAAAATTCATAACTCTAAGCTATAGTACAATGCTGTTTGTATTCACTATGTGGTAGTAAATAATCTTTGATTATATCAAGAAAAGTGTCGTAGTCGCAAATCATTCCGCCGCCGCAGCCTGCCACTGGCAATGCTTGTGGTCTGCCTCCGATTTCTGGGGCATAAACAACCTGAAACGGAATAATGTTTATCATTATCTACTTCATAAGCATTTCTTAAAATATTATCTAATTTTTTGTTAATATCGAGGTATAGAGTCACATTATAATCTATTAACGGATATATGAAAGCTACAAATGAAAATGTGATTTCAATATATTCTATTATAATAATAATAAGCTTGGCACGACCGATGCATTTCCTTTCTGCGATAGTGGGTATTTATACAACTCCAAAGCGAATTACAATATGTATTTGTTTCCCTGCTGTAAATGCGCAACTTACCTACTTATATTCAAAAAGAAAAGAAACATACCATGAATCCATATTTTCCTGTTTCACGATTTCTCCACAATTCCAAAGAAACTGTAGAACCGTATTTAGGCTGGTGAGGCATGAACGCCTTGCACGCTGCTAATATTGAAGCTACGTTGTCTTCATGCGCAGAATATAAGAAGAGCTTAGGTTGATTGTTATCACCAGCTATCTTTGCTTTTGTTGCCTCTACAACATCTGTTAATAATCCTCCTAAAACCAGAAATCAAAGTTCTAATTTAAGAAATGGGATGGTAATTAAACTTAATATGTATCGCTAATACATGTTTTATTTAAATAAACCATTAAAATGCTTTATAAATATAAATTTATAAAGAATAGAAAAATTTTTTTCTATTCTTTATAAATTTATATTAAATAAACCAGTTCCATTTTTATATACTTCTTACCTACTGCTATTCTCTTTAATTCGTCGGTGTAATACATTACCGAGTACTCTAACTTGGTCGTTTCTTTAATTTGATGCATAATTTTTTGCGCCCATTGTGGAGTGGGTATATCTACATTGTTCTGAAAATCGAAATAAAAAGACTTACTTTGGCAAGAAATATATTATATAACAATAATATTAAATATATTATTAAGCTATTGCATAGCTTCTATCGCGGGCCTTGAGCGCGGGGACCGAATCGAGAAATTCCGTAACGAAAAAACCTCACGCTCCCCACTCCGACGGGCACGGAGGTGTGGCTTGAAAGCATAGCATGCAATAGCTTTACCGCGGCAGTCCTCGAGTGCCACACGTCTTTTTTGTTATAAGGTTTAATGCTGTCGCTATACAAAAGCGTATAACTAACCAAAGCCTGGAATAAGTTGTCCAACATGAAAACTTCCTCCGGAGTGGTAAAATTATATCCAGATTCTTCCGTTAATGATTTGAAGAAACCTTTGGATGCTTGCATATACGATTGAACCTCTGGCAAATCATACAATTGGTACTTCAATTGCGCATAACCTGGACAGTTAATAAAATGCAGTAGCTGAAATATAATTTTGAAATTTAATCTTCATGTAATCTTATTAATTAATTTTATAACTTTTCCATTATTTTTTCTATCCGTAATTTATCTTAAAAACACATAAATGTATATCCAATTAATAATACATAACGCAATAACATTGATATCTACAAATATATTGATTGCATATTCATCGACGAATACTCACACTGTCATTATCTCGTTGAGGCGTGTCGTACGGTATGGGCTGCCAGTTCAGACGAGGATTCCACCTCTGCATGGCCTGTGGCGGGTACAGAGCAGACAGAGCCACCAATACTGACATTTTAGTCCGAGCGTAGTCTGTCGTCTGTATGTGAACCTCTTCAGGAAGATAGAGCTTCGAAATTAATCCATCGTATCGATTCCTCAAATATTGACCCACGCGATACGCTCTTTCCTTTCCTCTCTGTAATATGTATTTATTGATATCGAGCTGTTATAGCATATGGTATATTAAAAAGTAAGCGCAACGAAGCCTTTGTTACACTTTGTATTCGCATAATGTATTAAATCTTGTAGTTGTAGGATTCATTCAATTATTCACGCGTACTCATTTTTCTTAAAAAACAGCAACACAAATTATGAACGTTTAGATTATTGCTGCATTAACATTGATTACTTACGTTTGTTAAAGCCTTCTTCCCGAAAGGAAAGAATATATCTTTTTCCAATTTGAAGTTTGGATATTTATTAAGCTCCTCGTGGTCTGGGGTCCGGTCGCCATGTCGAAAAACCTAATGAATTAATTTTAATTAAACTTTTTGTTTAAACAATACGCCATCTACTTACTCTGTAGTATGTGTTAGAAAGCACTATTATAATTTTTTTTGGACGTACCGCAAAAGCCATAACCATGTCATATTTAGTTAAAGCATCATCTCTATCGGGACGGCTCGGTTTGTGTGAGTTATGACAACTGCATATTCCGATTGAAAGTATAGTTAACAATACCACGAGTTTCATTTTTATCGATTAAAATCACCTTTAACTACATATGACATTGAAGTCCGCGCGATCGCGATCAGATTTCGACTGCACATGTTCTTATATGTACACCTTTTATATAGCGATTTGCTTAAAGCCTCATTTAATTTAAAATTTAAAGGAAATTTATACCAGTTAAGCGGTTAGTTAGATGATTTCGGCTAGTTTATTTGTCATTGCCACGGCTCGGAAACTTAGGGCAATAGTTATTGAAAATATTAATTGGGCAAACCCCCTACAGCAGACACCATACCCTTGTCAAAAGCATTACACTAGTCGGAATTCTATAAGGAGTATTAATTTGAATATTAACATCTCAATCAATGGCTATATTTTCTATCGAAGGTTCTTATGATTTCGAAAACTTTTTTATTTTATTTTGTAGGTGGTCGAATTATTAGGCACAAGATTCCGTTTTGGTGATAACTAGAATTCAAGGACTTTGTGAATAAAGAACCAGTTATAAGTTTTTTAAATATGTATGCTAATATTATAAATACAAAAGAAACTGATTACCGGTCTGTTTGTATTTTTGGAGCCAAAACCATTAAA
>CAJQZM010023943.1:0-16973 GCA_907164665.1 Colias nastes | reverse complement strand
ATATTTCTCTAACGTCGTCTGCCGTTCTGGAACATTTCGAGGGAAATTAAATTTATATGGAATATTTTGTCGACTGTGCTTTTGTTCGTTTAAAGTGTAATTGGGCAAAGGAACGTTTTATGTATTTTTGATGGAACTGCTAACGTAAGGAATTCGCTGAACAAATTATAAAAGGAAAACTAGCTTCGCAGTGTTTGCTTCATAGTTCATGTCAAAAGAAATCTTTGCGACACATTATAACTCATAACAATACAATGTAAACTGATGTATTTAATTAAACAAAAACAATGTTATGGATCGAAAATCGTTATAATTCCGTACAAGCCCAATACAAATTGCATACAAAATTAAACAATTTTACGACATAAATTCAAGCGGTCGATGCCTTGGTATTTATAAATAGTAAGAGAGTCGTGTCTCATATATCAAACGGAACATAAGAAACGTCATCAAACGACATCGCCAGCCTCATATAGCATTATAAAAGCTGCCTAATATCTTCAGATGTTATCCTTCTTAATGGATCGGCGAAATGTTTAACGACGCATAAGAATTTAGATTTAAAATATTCATCTCCTGTGCTAATTTAGATCGTTTATTATGTCTATAAATAGGGAGGAGTACAAGATTTTCGAGAATGAATAACAGATTTTAATATAATTTTTATTGAATGGTAATAAAAGTAGATTACTAAGCAGCAAATCAAATTACTTTTTAATATGTTTCTTGGAATGAAAATAATATAAAACACGGTATAGATAAATAATCTGTGTAAGTATATACCTACACAATCGGCAATGTAACAAATTTTGCCTTTACAATATAAACTTAATAAAATACGTTTAAAATATAAGGTTATCACGAAAATAAAATAACTTTTTGTATTTCATACGTAACAAAATAATGACAAATTATTTTTTGTACTCAGTCCTGTCAAAATTACATTTCATGTTTCGGTCCGATATGTTATTTTATGAAATTGCAATACTTTATCTGAACACACATTTAACTGTAAAAATCACAGGTAAAAATATTCAGCGTAGTCTACAGATACATTTTTAATGTTTCTTTTTATGTTATATAGGAGGAAAATTTGTTTAAAAAAATAAAAGAAAAAAGGAATAAAATTTGGCAAATGTTATATATAGCCAGTTTAATTGAATAAAAGAGTATATTATTATACATTACTATAATAATACAACTGTTTACAAACTAAATATAAACGATAATATAAATAGTATACTCCGGCTGTATAAATATCTGAACTCTAAAATATCGTCATTTAATTATTTATTAAAATATCTTATCTCTCAGCGGACTAGTCTAGATGCGATTTCTACAGAAGTCCGTATAAATATGCATGCAAATTACTATTATGAACTCATTTCATAGTGTTCCGTCATCGCTGGTGATAAATGGCTAGTAATAGTGTTTTATGACTGGTTATAAAGCACGGCGCCTCTCGCGTAATTATCATAAATCTATAGTTTTCCTCTGACCTATTTTCAAGTTATATCTTTCCTGTAGATTTGTGCACCTTATTGTGGTCCAAACTTATGAAGAGGAGGATGTCTGGATGTAGGTGTAAAAAAGCTAAGTTTTTTACTTTAAAATCCCGTCCCGTCTTTTGTCTCCTATTTTGACGTACTAGGTATACCAAAAAGTCTATGAAATTTCCCGAGCATTCTAATAATATCATTGCATATTTCTTCATTCAGTTGCACCGTTGTAACGTAAAAACAATCATGAAACAAACCCTTAATGATGAAACTACTTAATAAAACTTTGTGAAAAGAAAGAGTATGAGGAAATAAACAAAAAGAAATATAGAACGTGTAAGAAATCGGAAATGTAAGGCGAAGTTAATTGTATATTTCTCACCTTTCGTGTAACGCGAGCTTAACGTGGTTGTTAAAAGTCTTCATCCGAACTTCCCGTACCATCTCAGGTTAATTACTAATAAGTGCTCTGTACTCTGTACTCTCGACACGCTCTAAATGATCAAAGCTTCAAGTTTCTCAGCATATATCATTTACATTAAAATATCCTAGTACCGAGCGTACATTTTATATTAAACTTTAAATGGTAGATTACTTTTTAATTAAAACGATATTATTTAACGGTATAAATATTCTCGTGTAGGTATTAAACAGAGTATCGTTACGGATAAACAATTTACAGCATCTTTTCAATTCATTTACTATATCTGCGAAATTGAAATGGGCCGAGTCAATATATTCAGTTTTATTAAGTTGAAACTGTGCCAAAATCTCGTTTCCCCCAAGTTGCTGCATTATTTGTTTCGCCATTAAGTCATCTAAAATAAAGAAACATGAAGAATCGTTTGTACGAACATAAATTATTATAAACAATAAAAACAAATTTGGAGACTACAAATACGTTTTTTATTAAGCCAAGTGTACAAAGTACAATTTTTCCTTTATTTGTGTCAAAATATGTAAAATTTATAACGTTATTAAATTTTATAAGGAATGCACCTCGACCCTTCAAGTTCCTCTGACAAAGCCCTCAATTACGAAACCCGCTTTCCCCACGAGACGCAGTGAGGGTTGTCGAGACGTTTTAAAGCAAGATTGCTCTAACAATTTGTCCTTGTGTAATAAAAAATCTATATTGGTAACGCCTTTACAACGTAAATTGATTACGGTTGAAATTGAAAGTTAGGTACCTACTTGCGTTTTGACTTGATGAGACTTTAAAACCCGGATTTTTTTATAATTGAACAAATTCATTTCATTTAAAATGAATAAAAGTTACACAATACAATATGCTTTATTTAATTGTATGTTTTTTAGATATAATCATTGAATTATTGAAAGGGACGTAATTTTTCTGCCACTCCAACATATCGCTGAACCTAGAATACCTTCTAATATAAAATAATAAAACCGGCACACAATACCACAGGTAAATTGAATCAAGAAAGGATCACTCCATATTTCGGTCAAAGGATACACCCACAGATTTGTAGTGGATTCGCCAAAACATGATCAGAGGTCACGTCACAAAGGCAATCAAGCAAGATAGATTTTAGGGTCTGCTGCGAGCTCACGTACCACACCTTGTCATCTGTCAATTTGATTACAGTACGTGCCTTCCTCGCTCTTTGTCTACGAAACTAGAAATGTAATACTGGCAACTGTCATACGAAAACGACAACGTCATCTGAAATTTCGACTTCACCATATTTAATCCTTAACAATATATTGGTACTGACTACAAGATAGCAATGATAAATCGTTAAAACAGCTTCTCAGTCTTTCGTCTCAGAATACAACTAAAATAATAAAGTGTCAGTGTTAGGCCCTTCTCCCATTACGATACGCACAGGCGATTCAAGTATCCTGCAAGTCTCGGAGACCAGTCGCCGCGGAGTATCTCACATACATTTGTATGTAGGCTACGCTACAGGTATCCTTCACGTCCGCGACTAGTATCGCACGACTCACCATGTTGGTCGCTTTTGCGTCGCGTCTCGCGCGTATCTCTTCGGTAGAAAGATAAAAATTTCTTATCATCATGTTGTAGTTCTCGTGCGGCTACAAAAACTCTACAATTTATTTTTCTTTCAATCTATGGATGAATCCAGTACTTCCTACTCTTACGTCTAGTTCTCGTGCGGCTACAAAAACTCTACAATTTATGTTTCTTTCAATATATGGATGAATCCAGTACTTCCTACTCTTACGTCGTCACTGGAATCACTCGACTTAACGTCCGTCCACAAAAACGAGGCACAATAATGATGAATTTAGTCATTTTTCAGTCGCTTAATATGCGAGCATCGGGTAGCGAGCAAATATCTATCTAGTATTCTACTCGAGTATCGTATTCTAGAAGTATCGTAATGGGAGAAGGGCCTTATAAATATTCATGCTATTTTTCAGTGAAGTTACAGTAACTTTTATTTAAAGGATCTTGTTACAACTTTAAAACAGATGCGAAACTTTCGTGATTATATCATGGTTTAAAGTTTGAATTTTGTTTAATCTTTAGTTACAACAGTTGACTCTTGCTGTGTTTTTATTATGCAATTTTTGTTTAATTGAAGTTTTCGAAGTTAATATATAGCAAAAATCTTTCTATAGATATGTGATAGCCAATCTTTACAAACATATTGGAGCACACCTAGTGGAGTTAGTATTTTAGCCAGAAATACCTTTCACGTTTTCATCTCCATCTTTATTTCCGGTCTATTTTAGAAGGAAATAACTCGGCGACATATTTCCGTACTGAAGCCTGCTGACTATTAGACGTCTGGAGATTCATAACTTTTCTATGTCGATATTCTATAATTAAGTTCTGAAAGTTTCCTTAATTCCCGAACATTCAGAACATTTTCCCATTCCACTTCTTTAATTAAACGTCCAGCGGGAATGTTAATTGCGTTTTTAATTCACTGAAATTATTTGAGAAACCATTGCGTAATGGAGGAAAAGCTAAATGGAACCAATTTGCAAAAGAAAACTCGACTTATCGATGTTTAATGTGACTTTTAATGTATAAAAGTCGTTAATTTTTCATTAATCCATTTGTTATAATTTCCTTTGATATTACTCTTGTTGACTGTTGTTTTAAAATAACATAAATTTTACTTCCGCGGTTCTAAATTTGTTTTCGCAACATATAAAGTAAACATTTATCTTATCCCAAAGTTCCCCAACGGTACTTCCCAACTATAATGCCCGTAACTTATTCGCAGGGGTGTACCACGGCCCTTAAACTCATTAAGTGGGGACCATGGAAGTGAAGCTATCGCAATCGAATGCAAAGCTATACATAAACTTTACTATAAACATTTTTAAATTATGCTCGTGCTCGCTTCATTTAACTATAGAGCTATTTTTATGTATTTGTTGACTAAAGTTATAATCTATTAAGAAAACAGTACCATCAACGTCAAGTAGTACGAACCTACCTAGCGTTCAAATACTTGTAAAATTCAAGTTACATAGTTATGTCATACAATGATACAACCATATTTTTCTGAAATACTGTTAGACAAGCTATTCTTCACCTTTATGGAGTTAACATGCATTGTAATAATGCTCAGAAATATTTTCGTGTCCATTATATTCCAATGTCGCGTAAACATCGTCTGCGGTCTTACCCGGCCCTCGGAAACTTCTTTAATTACTCCTTTCTACCTCGCAGCATCGTAAATCACAATTTAGTGAATCCGCACCGTTTCTCGGGAAGACGACGGTGTGAAAGGGAGTTTTATCAACTAATTAAGACTAAGAACTTGAATCCGATACGTCTCGAACTTGGCAGCTCGACGCTCGTTTCATTTAATTTTCTTTGTGTTTCATAATTGCAAGAACTTCAGCAAATATCTTACTAGACTTACAAAGTCAGCGATTGTCCAATTTTATAACAATTGATCTTTATTCTTTGAAATTCTCGGGGGCTTATGATCTTATTATTGGTAACATTTTATGTTGGGTTATTAATTTTAAATGCCCTTAAATGTTCGCTTAAAAGCTCGAATCTGAAATGATCTTATTATTATTTATTACCTATAGTCTCATGTTTTATACAAAAATCTAGAAAAGTGAAGCCAAATCAATCGTACAAAAGTGGTCAAAAAAATTAGAAGAGGTAAGACAAATTAATACACCTTTGCGAATAGACCTCATCGCAAAATATCAAATGACCGATTTACATGATAAATGCGACACTTCTGAAAAACCAAAATAGCACAGCCATGAAACTAAAGAGGCAGTTGATAAAATTAAAAAAATGCAACGGCGACCGGCGTAGCGCTAATGACCCTCAAGCGATGAAAGGTCCTCACGGGAATAACCGAGGTAAAGCGCTTTTGCTAAGAGCGGCAAGAATGCTGACAAGAACTGAATTACGTATTTGATTTTGTCTTTAGAATAGCAAGCTTTTTCATAGACGTAATCGGACATGTTCAGTAAATGGCATGATTGCGCCAAGAATTTTTGAAATGGACCAATAAATTAAGCCTAAACCAAAACAAAGGAAACCTCATTTGAATGTTAATTGTGACATTCGGTTTTATTTCGTGTCCTCCGAACTCTCATACCAGTTAAAAAGCGATGAAATTGTAGTCTAGAAGTTCTAATAGTTAATGAGCCAACCCGTAACTAGAAAGCACCATCTCCCCACAGAAGACTATCGTCAGTAGAAAACTATTCGCTGTTATTCTCATTTTATAACCGTCCTTCCTAGAAATCCTTTGTCGGTAATCAATACGAACTCAAGAGTTTTCAACTATTGACGTTAAGTATGTAAGAAGTTTCAAACCAAATACATATTACAAGAAGCTTTACTCCTGATTAAATAAAGACTATGATATAATAGATTCTCATACACTGTTTCCGAGAATTAATATCTGAATGAAGAGCTCATTTTACGTAGTTTGTAGATACAATTAGGTCAAGACAATTAAGCGAACTGTATACTAACAGTTGATTAATGCATGATAGCAACATAAGAGCTTGTTATGTTGCTGAAAACAGCAATGCTTTATTATTATATGAGAACATTATTATTATTTTCGAGACATTAAGATGATGGGCAACATTAGTTATTATATAGAATAGAGGTACCCAAGACGCTTACTTGAATAAATCAATGGCATATAGGTACTAATGTATTTTTATACAACTCCCAAAAATAAGCATAAAGCCAAATAATAAATTTCAGAGATTTATGTATGGCAAAGGGGAGAATATTATTGTGAGAGTATGATTTATAATAAATTTTGAAATTCTAATATCTTTCATTTTCATTTTTATGCTGAATACACCGATTAGGTATTTCATAAAATTATCCAAAGTAAGAAAATTCATAAATTGTCTTTTTTTAATGTTGCAATATGATTGTCATTTAAATTTATTTTCCTGAAGTTTTGAGTAACAGCGAACTAGGTCATTTCTGTACGTTACACTATTTCGAAATAAGTTAACGAAATAGAACATTAAAATTATTTGCTCTATGAAAATTGTGCAACGTCAACTTTATATAGGGTGGTTATACGTAATCTCCTTGTAAACTACGTTGGATAAACTGTGCACGTCTTAGTTATAAAATCCATGAAGTTTACCACCAAAGTGTGTAAAGTTCAAGTCCAACTTACCGCAAAATGTGACCTATATTCTGGCAAAGAATACTTGAATTTAAATTATATTACCCAAGTTTTGACACCAATAAACCCTCTTGTCCCAAAGCGACTTTATAAAACTTCATCACACTTTTGGCTATTTGTTTATCAATTAAAACAAATGATCTCATCGAAATTGCCTTTCCTCTTACTTAATATGTATTAATTTGTCGATAGTGATACATTGTAAATGTAAATACAAAGAAATAGATCAATAACGAAATATAAACAACAACTATCTGTAATAGAAATAGCATTTTCGGGTTAATATTTAGGTACCTATTCATCTATATGGATGACCTCTCGCATCGGAATCTCTAAATCGCTTTCATCAATTTCCATAAAAACTGATACATAGGGATTTTTGAAAGTGATAAATTGATCTAGTTCGATTTAATCTCGAAAAAATTGCCATTCATCAAACAACTATATAGCTTCGAGTTCATCCGATAAATCTAGTAAAGCTTTTCTAACCGGTCTGAGTAAACAAACATAATACACATATTTTATTTAAAAAGATAACAAAACTCGATATTACCTACTTTGTTATTAATCTCAATAAACAACAAATTTCCAAGAAACGGTTAAAATAATGAAAACATTATACATAAAACCTTCACCCGTTACGAGTGATAAATAAATAATTTTATCTACCAGAGGACCCTTAAAACAAGTGACATAAAAAATAACAAACAAGGCCCCTAAGTGGAACAAGAAATAAGCCGAACTTTTCAAGTTCCTACGTGTTAAGTAACCTCCCCATATATGGGGACAGTTATTAATCATGTTATAAAGTATGAGGACTTTGAAAACTTCCGACCGTTGCAAATCTTCTTTAACAGGTAAATATTTTCATATTCTAATATAGCCTTCTAGAGTTACTATTTAGTAATCTGTGCTTCTAGTGCCTTCTATTAGGTATACATTAAGCGTGATCAATCCTATATCTTATTACTGATACACTAATTTTATAAATCGATGTACCTATAACATATTTTGTAACCTCTACACGACTTCAGTAATAAATTGAATGGATTGAATACAATGAAATCATATTAGTACAGCCCATAATAACAAATTTCTTTCAAAGAATTGAGTAATAGAAATTCTATTTAAATTGTTGATTTTTATACTTACAATATGTAGGTTCAATATACAATATGATACATGACGTGGGTAGGTATTTTCATTATTTATTTTCATTAAATTCATGTCTATCAATAGCTGAGATCTCATTCTTTTTATAGAATGCCCTTAATATAGATCGTTACAATTAAATATTTTTACCCACATTCGCACGAATACTCCAACCAACAAGTGTGTAGGACGACTTTTGCGAATGTTTTCGCAGATTATAGCAAAATATCTAAATACTACAAAAAAAATCCTTATAATAGTTAACAGCACATGCTGCCCCCATACTCAGGATAACACAAAAGCGCTTTAATTTCCTGTTAATACATTTTCGTTTCCATAGCATCTACATTAGCATTATTATGTTATGTAGCTCTGAATGTAACGACTACGATACCATGGGCAATCCCTACGACAATGAAATGGCATATTTACTTAATATAAATTTTCGTAAACATTCCTTTGTAGTACACATTAAATTTCGGGGCAAATTAAAAAAATGAAATTCATTTGATTCTCATTTTCATGTAAGAATCTTCTTCGAGGTACCAGACAAGTGAAGCCACGTTGTGAATACAACCCTTAAGCAATTATCAAAAGTACTAAGTTTTTACCAATTATAACGTGTGCTCATCAATAATGGAGGCCCAAATAATTGGTAACCATTGGCAATATTTAATTTAATCCATCAATTAGTCGACCCGATGACCGCACCTGACTCAAAAGCGTGTAATTGTCATCAATTTCGCTTATTACTTGATGGCTCATGTTTCATTTATATCAATTTGTTCAAACGCTTCGCACATATGTTTGTTATGGGTACATACATTAGTTGTTCGTATAACTTCAGTGAAAAGCTTTTCTTTATATTATTTTTCATTTAAATTCGACTCATTATAGAAATAATATCTTTCGTAGGTGTTATAGGAACCTCATGTATTGAATCGTAAAAATATCTGATTTCTGGATAAATTATTTTTGATTCATGTAAGCTTCGTTTTTTACATTTCGCTTGTGCTCCAAATATTAGTCAAATAAAGATTTGAACAAGAACCAAATACAGAAATAAAAGTTTATTAATTAATTTTATCATTATCTGAATTTATACAAACTTACTACTGTAATATACAGATCAAATACCTGACTATGATAAATATCTACCAATTAATCTTTAACCGACGTCGCCGCTTCCACGCTATTAATTTAATTGAATAATATTATCGGCTTGGTTTCACTGATATTATAAATATAATATATCTTTCAGTAAAGTAGTACTTATCAAAACATGAAAGATGTTAAATAATTCTACACTCTTCGGATTATTGAAAATACAACGGCGAGGATTTTTGCAGAATTTTCAATGAAGTTTTTCACTTGGTACTTACCAAAATTGAACAGAAGACTTTATTCAAATAAAAATATAAATTCATCCATTATAAAACATGATGTTTCATTACATATTAAAGCACTTCACATCAAATCCTACCCTCAAACAATAAAGGTTGTCAATCGTAATTACTTCTTCGAGCGATAAAGACAAAAAGTTATAAGGAAATACGATTCACTGGAGGAATCCTTATCTAAAGCTCACAGGACCCCATTCTGCTATATGAAGTCTAGTACAAAGCAGTGTAATTGGGATAAAAGGTTCAATTAGCAGTACTGATTCAGTGACGAGTGAGATAGAGTTCGGGGAAATAATTAGTGTATTTGATGATCACAGAGAATGTTCAAGGACAAATGTTGTGTAGGTACCTACCCAATTGATGAAATTTTCTACTAATATAACTACTTATTTTGATTTTTAATGCATTTTTAACGCTATTTATTCATTAAAACCCAACGTTTCGAACCTCTTACACCAAGCGTGGTCCCGAGGACTAAATGAATAACTTTTGCAAATGTATAATACTCTGCTATATGTCATTTAAGAATGCATTTTAATTGACGATATCGTTTTACAGGTTGTATCACCATTAAACAGCATGTAGGCTAAATAATGCCCTTCCCTAGAAGTTTATTCACAAAAAATTCTTTTCATGTGGGAAATATAAGGAATTATTGGAAATTTGTTTTAAAAAATAACTTGTACATCTCCATCAATTACTCGATATTACATTGGTCCATGCGTTCATTTCTAAGAATGTGTTCTATTCACCACAATTAATGTAGTTCTGAGAATTCTTGTCGTCTGCAATAGAGCGAAAATAATGGAACGTGGTTTATCGATCTAAATACGTAAAATTGATAACAAAACGTTCTCTTTTCAATTGAATCCATAATGCACACAAAATTAACAACACTTTGTTTATAATTTTTTTTTAAATAATGGTTTGTATATTTTCTAATTTCATCTAAATATATTGCTACATAATTTAAATCCCTTTTTGTACTTTTATCACGAACCGTTGCATTGTGAAAAGCTCCTTCTTTGAATACTTACATAAACTAAAATTTTCCTAACAGTTGTCAAATGTGCCGCAACATTTTTAACAAAAGAAGAAAGTTCCCATACAAGAGCAAATTTAATCTGCACTAGCGAACAGAACATGTAGTATTTTTTAAACTTTTGTATTTCAATATATCCACACTGATCTCTTATAAAAATACGAAAAGAGTAAACGCTAACAGTCACATTCGATTATTCCATAATCTCAAGGAGGCATTGTATGTAAATATATACGAAAAATAAAAAAATGGATTCTAGATAAGTATTGCAATGTGAAATATGTATAACTAGAACGTGTAGAAGCTCTGTTTCTCTATAACAACCGATAACAGCAATATAAATAAAATAAATTATATATAAATTCAAGCGTTCAAAATTACTCCCCGAACCTACAAAGCTCTAACGCTACAAAGCCATCGCCTCCCACAATTCCAATTACGTTACAATGAGAACCGAAGCCAACACCGTTTAACCGATTAAATATTTAACAGCAAACTACAAGGCACTCGACGAATGACCTTCGGGTGTAAAAGAAAATCCGTTATTGTTCCGTCGCTGTCAGTGCCGAGACGCGCTAAGACGCGCTCGAGAGCACTCAACATCGCCGAGAGCTTAACGACACCAGCTTCCCGATAATCTTCAAGATATCGCACTAAAAATAAAACACTCCAAATATTTTTAAACTTCCAGAGTTGATCGCTTCCTTGATCCGGCTGGGGTTGTTTTAGCTACCGTTTATTCTTAGAAAATGTTTCGCAAATCATGTTCTATTATCGTGAAACAGGGTATGTAAATCAGCCATGTGATAAATGGAGATAACACATCAACCCATTTTCTGAACATAATTGCTAATCGACTAAATCGTGCTCTATTTGACTCCATTAGACTTGAGCCTATTTTGTGGAACAGAATCGCATACGTAAGCTTGTTATCTGGCTTCGTTAACTAGTATAGGTATATTAAGAGTTTAGACCGAATTCCAATAAAATGAAGCTGTAAATATAAAAGTTTGCAAGTTGATAAAGTTAAATCGATATTCTTTTTGTAGTGTTATAAAAAGAAACATACTTTTAATAAGATTCATCGTTTTATGACCCATAGCTTCTTAGCTTATTAAGAATACAAGCCCAGTCGAGTTTACTGCGTCTCCTCCATTTTATCTCGAAAGAATAAAATCAGCATATTTATATTTTGGCGAAATAAAACGTAGCCGCTCATTGTAACAGACATTATGTCTCAAGGAAACGTAAACCGTTTGCATAAATACGGAAAATATTACCTAGTAAAGTGAACAGTGCGCCCTGAATAAATAATGTATAATATTGCATAAAGAAAGTTTGCGAGCTGCGTGGCTCAGGCGCTTTATTGCAATTCTGTTAGGTTATATCTCGCCGAGTGCAACTAACGTTTCTAATGCAATACTTGGAGTCGCCAGTGCCAAATTGTTTTAACTAAATGAATAAATGCTTGCTCGTGCAAAAATATTATTTTTATCAATGTTACATGTTCGGTACATGTTCTGCAAATTTTTAGTTTTACAACATACATTTAGTTTGCAGTTTAGTTTTCTAATTCCATTTTTGTATCTACAATCTACATATAAGAAAGAAAGAAAAATATACATACTTATATATAATTCATCATTAAATATTTTCAGCGATTATGTATCAAACGGTGTTTACTTTCAAAATAGTATACTTCCGATTTTCGTCTGACAAACAGGATTTAATATTTGAATAATAATTCATTTATTGTTATCAAATGTCATAACAGCCTCAGCTTTAAAAAGCAATTATAAAGGCCGCAATGGTTCGCAGTAATGGATGTAAAGGTTAACACCTTGTGGGCGTAATTCATTTACAAAATATATTTGGAACAAAAGAATTTTCTGGAATAATGTTTAATTATTTACGTAGTTTCTACCTGGAATTTAAGTTATTCAAATATCCGATCAATGAAGGGTAAACTTGGTTGGATAATTGAAATTAGTAGTTGAAGTACAATGCCTGGAAGGTTCTCCTTACCAGGAAATTCATAAAACAGTTGCATTGTTAATGGAAGCGAATAGATTCGTTTAGATTTCAAATATAATAACTAATAACTAGTGATTTATTTACTATCCTTCCAGAGAGCAACAATAACAAATTATACTTATCTATACATATAATAAATCTGTAGAAGGGTCCATTCTGTACATTGAAAATATTGAAAAAATAAATAGCAGGGGGTGTTACTGGATCGATACCAAACCCAAATATGTGATTAAAAAATTTTTTGTCTGTCTGTCTGTCTGTCTGTATGTGAAGACATCACGTGAAAACTAACGGTTCGATTTCGATGAAACTTGGTATAATTATACCTTATTATCCTGGGCTTAAAATAGGATACTTTTTATCCTGGAAAAATGCGTAGAAAAAAAATTAATCTTAATTTTTCAGTTTTATCCATAGACGTTGTTCTGTAGAACCGCGAACACACGTTGCGTATTATTATAGGCCTAGCCGTATTTGGGTCCAATAGATATTTATAAGATGTCATTGTCAGAGTTACTCAAAATGGAGAAATAAACCATCCACGCGAAGACCGATATCCGCGCGGACGGAGTCGCGGGTTAGTTAAATATAAAGGAAGCGAAAATTATGATTATAATACTACCTACGACAAAGACTTTCCCAATAAATTGTAAACACGATTTTAAATGTCTTCATCAATAGTTTATATTTATTAGCACAATCTGCCCATCCATCCATGCTCCATATAAAACGTAGCATGTTTGATCTATTTAAACCTCGATTTAAATATCATTAAAGCTACATTTCAAGTGGCATTACTGGCCGGAAAGCCGCCCTAAATGATACTTGGTCTATAACGATTAATTTAAACCAGTTTGTAAGGCCATGCGGAACTATGCAAGTGACATTCAATTGAATACCTTCACTCGTCAGCAGATAACATTTAAGAGCCTCGAAACCGCCTTGTCCTTACCTGGAACAATAAAACATGTATGTTAATATTTTTAATTATAGCAGATTATATTTACAGTGAAACATGGAAAAATCGTAAATTTAAATTAAGTTGGTAGGTATATTTATTGATGATCCAACGAAATTAAGACGCTATGTAATCTTGAAGTTCCAAATGTTCATACCTTCTATGCGTACTTATGTAAATTACCCAAATTCAACACCCACATTTACCATAAATATTTAAAAATCCGAAAAATAACTGATATTACTGGAATTATTAAAATAATATCATCAGCAAAAGAACTTCCATAAGACTTTCAAACAATTTGAGACCGACATGATTAGAAGACTACTGTATTTTGGTCACGCTTCTCAGCGGTGACATGGTACCGAAGGCCATTAAAATATAATGTACTAGAACAATCCCAAATCCGCAAGTCACCCCCTCACCCCAAAAACAAATTATGAAAGAAAATTTTCAAAAACAGCAAAATCGATTTCTTTTCACCAATAAGTGTGGCTTATTTGATTTTCAGAATAAAGTAGACAAAAGAAAATACATAAAGGAGTTATTATGAATTATATATGAAGTTGTATCTAGCGAGTTATACGCGTGAAGTCAATTTGTCTATTTCAAAACACAATTAGCAAACAATCGAGCATCGAGGAATGCGCAAAAAAGCCGGCGTCATACGACAGTCAGTGTTTGTTTGTTCACATTATAAACATATCAAACGCCCGCGTTGACGGCGTGGAATTGTTAGCAATTTATATAAAACAACAGTTGCATTGAAATAATTAGAGCGAGTTTAATTTATTAAAATTGAGGTCTCCGGTGCGATGCTACACGTGTAATTATTGCTCGTTATTGTCACCGGGGCACACTTTATTTTAACTGCAACAATTGAATTGCCTTTATAAAAATATGTTGCAACGCTATTGTCCATTTTATATGCTCGATGATTTATGTTGATTATAATTTCAGATTTATTTATTTATGCATAAACGAACAATCAGATTTTCTATGTTAAAGCTTCACGCGTCCTACGTAGGTACATTATTTGCTCGTAACTAAATCAGTATGTTATAGTAGGACGCGTGAGAGATTAAAATAATATCAAGCTAGGCACAGCGGGATATGGGATTATATAAATAAACAGATAAATTACTATATCTTTATGTTATTTAATATTTCAATATCTTAAAACACAACACACACATTAACCCAATGATATTAGAAAAAGTACTTTATTATCTTAACCCTTTTCTAATGTCTGTTTATTTGCTTTCACCGCTCATAATGCCAAAAAAAACTATATTAAGATTCCAAACTTGGCCCTCCTTGATAAGGGTACAAACGAATTACTCTCAGATCCAAATAAATTACATCGGCACTCAATAGGGCTGCGAAAAAGGAATTTGTTGCGCCGATCTTCCGCGAAATGAAGATTAGGTGGTAATACATACATAACGGTTGTAAGGACATTTCTCTACCCGATAAAACATCGGAGGGTATTTGTGACCTTTACAAATGTACAGAACTTCGCACGATATCTGTATTTCTATCTCTTCTTTATCGACATTATAAATCATGGAAGCTATATCTTAACATCAGATTTATCATTCAGTCGGAATGTTTCTATGAACTACTTTTGTAGTTTAAATTTAAATATCACGATGTTAAATTAAGTTAGTTGTACAAATTGAGTCTTTCTTCTGATCCACGAAGGTAAGCTTGTATAAGAATAAAATAAAAGATACAGATATGTTTGTGTGATATGCTACAAAAGAATGATAACCCCAATTGTTAGGGAAGTAAATTATATCAACGAGTTTCTTTATATTATGATAAACAACAAAAGATATGGCTTGTATTTCAATTTCATATAGAATTCAGTACCTATCTTTTATCGACTGCAGAACTAAAATACAAACCAAAGTCTAAAATCTAAACCAGCTGAGAGAATATTTTCATTTATGTTCAACTAAAATACATATGTAGTAGGTATATATTTAATCAATTATTATAACACTACTTAAAAACAAAAGTGAAAAATAAAGAAATGATAAAAACAAAAATGACTTTTCATGGAAAATAATAAAGCCAATGTATATTAAAAGTAGGGATGTAACGATACATGATTTTGCCGATACGATACCGATATCGATGGCTTGGTAGTAAAATAAATAGTGAATTATGCATAAAAGTTACCAACATTTAACAGAGACAACTGTAAATCGTATTCTTTTAAATAACAATGCCAAATCAAAAAAACAAGAAAACCATTTATTTTAGTATTATTATTTTGCAAAGTCAGTTAAACTTTAAGTTATACACATACAATCAGTTCCTAATAAAAGTTTACTATTGGTACAGTTTTTTCAAAAAACAAAGTGCGCACGCGCGGGCGACCTCCCGCATCGTTCATTGGGCGCGGTTTTTTGAATTGTTTGATATCGGTATCGGTTGTTTTATAATCGGCGATACCGATATATCGGCTTGCCGATTATATCGGCCGATATATCGGTATCGGTATCGGTATCGTTACATCCCTAATTAAAAGTGACGCACCACAAAGAAACATTGAGCAATATTGACTGATTTCAATTCCAATAAATTGCTTTTAGGTGGCTCTCAGGACACAATCCATCAAAGTTTGCATATTTAATGGAAAAAATGTCCCATCACGAATTCTGCGTAATTGAAGATCCCCTACAAACGTGATATTTTGATGGAGTTTCTTTCAGGTTGCTGATATAGTCTAAGTGATAAGTTGAAAATGGCGAAAAATAGAGATAAGTCTCTTAAAAATACGTGCGATAGCTCATTTGATTCGGAATGACGTCTAGAAAAATGTATCGGAAATGTGTATTAGCACACAAAAAATTGCAAAAGTTATAAACAAATTAAGTTGCAAAAAAAAAGGTATTTGGTTTATTGTTAATAATTCCGAAATTATTAACATATCAGAAATTTTGAAAAAAGATTCTTAAAGAAGAGGAAATTTCCAACGAAAATGTTCCGACTTCCGGAATTCTATCTCCATTATTTATAATTTTAATTTAACGCTGAAAATAGGCCTCCGCGCGGCATATTTAGGTAGCGCGCGCGGCTTCAAAATCGAGCACGTCACACTAATTATTTTTTTTAAGGTATTAAATATTAATTTAAAAATTTAAAAAAATTATGGTGTATTCCGAACACTTCAAAGAATTTGCTCCCGTTAGAAATTTTACTTAAAGTTAATTTTTCAACAAATTAGACAAATGT
>CAJQZM010023923.1:0-11749 GCA_907164665.1 Colias nastes | reverse complement strand
ATATATGTATATAGCAGGAAGCATAGCTCGTCATCTGAATTCATCACGGTTCATAAGTATCCGTAATGTTTAGTTGCATATCTAGAGCCGATCTTCAAGGAAGTTGTGAATCTGAATTTCAAAATAGGACGGTGTAATTCCCGCACTTTGTTCAACCAGTTGTTCTAGCCGGATTTTCATGTTACCATTTTCTCTTTTAAGATCAGCATGATGTTATCACACGTTTTATTTTTATAACAAATTGGGACCTTTAAATAATTATATCTGTTTTAGACTAGTTTAATTTTCTAAAATATACGCTGCAATGTTTTGTTATTAAAATGTAGCCTTTGTTCCGATAAAATCCATTACCGTTCAACATCATTTCGATTCATAGCCTTTACCAAACTCAGACAGGACAATAAAAAGTATGTAATGATTGCAAAATTTTAATGATTAGTATCAAAAAAAGGTTGCTAGTCTATTTAGCTCAGCCCTGCTTCATTCATATTCTATCAAATAAAAATACTAATACTGAATTAGATACTTTAAAATTCGAGACACGTGACACGGTTACTAATAATTTAATATTGTGGGTTTAATTGTAAGTATATCGCATTGTAAATCATTCATCTAATATCTGATGTTGATTGGAGCCTATATCGGATCAAGGCACATGCATCAGAGCATTTGCTAAGTCTGTGACCTGATTAATTGATTATTCATACGGAACCAAGCGTTCCCGTGTCCTCGATTATCGTCTGTGGCATGTCAATGCAATATTGTGGGCTCCATGATCGTCTGAATGGGGATTTTAATCAACTCTGAAATTAATTGATCGACTTGGAAATTGTTTGACTTGACAAGTATTTATGGACAGATATTATCAAATGTCTTTCAATGTCTGTAAAGTTATCTAAATGTAAAATTAAACATAATAGGAATTCATTTCGTATCTGAGTATTTATTAATTCTATTTGTAACCGAATATAAATTCTCTTTCGATTCATCACTGTTAGTTATTATCACACGTATTTGCGGAAAAGTTGTGTAAGCAGTATGAGTTAATGTTAAAACATTTACAGATAAATGCATGATACGGGTCGAACATCACGTAATTATTGGATAGATATTAACAACGATCTGCCTATCTGTGATTTATAATGTCTTTCACGTAGCGAAAAAAATGACATTGCGATTATGTGGGTCGCGCGTGATTAACTGCTTTTTTCCACCAATCATTTGTATTTATTTACCTTGAATATAGCTTTGACAGATAATAATTAAGAATACAATTCTTATTTCGGTTTGGATTAGCTTATTGATTTTAGAGAACTACCAATAAACTTGAGTGCGCTTAAAGCACAGCGATGTCGTATTTCCATCCTATTTTACACTATAGGTACAATATGTGGAATGTAGAGTTACCTATATTCCATTGCTTTAAAAATGGAAACATTCTGTTCTAGTTATAGGCGCTTGGAAAATCTTTTGAACTCCGCAAACTCAGACTGGAAACTTATTATTTGTTAACAACTAGGCACGAACCGATACTAAATTATTTAATATCTTTCTTCTAAATTTAAACTTTAATAAACCTAGTAGGAGTACCTAGTTAGTATTACATGACTTAAAATTGGATGTGCTCAATGCTCATTGCCATCTTGAGTATATTATTATTTGAAGGTTCGTTTCGGGTTTATATGTATTCTAGGCATTTAGCAAGCATGTGCCTGTGTAATTATAATGTGTAAACTAATATTGCGATTTGCATTATGTATGTGCTAAAATCATTCACTAATGTACTTTGTAGGTAATATTTCTCACCTCTGTGATGTTAGAACACGCACAAATGTTAAAACTTAAAATACTTAGTTATTAAAGTCGTGTTCACTCAGTGATATTTTATAGAGAACCCTCGAGACCGTTGTTTATAAAACGTTTTAAGTATGCATGAATAAAATTACACTATATTTGAAACTTGATTACGTTTATTTTCTTAGTTATACATGCTTCGCGTAAATTTTACTTAGTCTCGAGATATATTTTCATTTACTTTATGAGTTTTCTTATAAACATTCGCTAGTTTAATTTACATGGCGAGATAAAAAGTGACTTTAAATAAGCCACTTTCACAGGGTGAAATATAATGAATTTGGAACTTTGTAGTGTGGCCAATTCTTTTTAAACTTTGCATCCCTTTTACCAACGCCCTAATCCAATTTGCTGAAACTCATCTCAACGAAATATAAAATGTTTATTGGTAGTTGAGTAATATAATACTCTTCTTTAATATTTTTTTGTCATGATCCTCTATCATAATACATCAACTTATTTAGGTATAAGAAGACTGCTGATGTTAACTCCGATAAGCTCGTATACCTATAGCTGTATTGCTTATCAACACAAGCTAGACATAACGAAGAGCATTGAAAATGCATAAATTTCTTCATTCATACCATATTCAGTCAGGAATCGGGAATGTTATCCTCGACTCCTGCACGACGGAGGCCGGGCTCTAGGGAATTGTAGATAAGGGTGAACCGAATAAAGATTTATTTTTTACCTACGGTTGGAGACCGTCAAACAGTTGGTAACTTTTATCGAGTCAGTAAGACGTAACCGAGCATATATGTATTATAGCAATTTCCTTGTTACATTTACATGTAAGGTGTTATTGCTTCCGATTGTCTTGTACCTTTATTGTAGGCGGATCTTGTGATTATTATAATAATTATTAGTTATTACTATTGTAATAAAGGAGCATAACCGTAAGTACTTAGTTTTTACGATACGGTCTGTCTACGTAGTCGCGTGTTTGTCTTGCAATTAATAATTTAATAAAACTTTTAATTTGAATAAAAGACTACCCACAAATTGTAAAGCCTCTCAATTTAAAAAGGATAAAATCCATCGTACAATTTATTTACATCAATTAAAAAATAATAATTTGCATACAAAAAGCAGCAAGGCACAATGAGTAATTACAATACGTCCAATTATTGCGTGTTTTAAAAATATGTTTGTTTTACGTGTTATCAACTTTGTATGTATCGTTTACTATACGTAATATATAAATGCTGAGTATTTATCGATTTAACGTAATTTACCTGAAAAACGGTTCGTAAGTGTAGGGCAGCACGCGAGCTGTTAAAACTGTACGATACCCAAATTATTTCTTCTTTATTTATTTTCAATCAACAGATAGATACTATTATTTCTTACCGATATATCGATATCAGTAGAGTTATATTGAGTTTTATTCTTGAAAAGTCCATTTGTATGCTATAAAGTAAATTACAGAATCAATTGATGTTCCCAAAGGGTTTTATAAAGCACATGGAAATAATCAGTATAAATATAGAATCAAATAAAAAAAGACCATCTTTATATCTGTAAGCTAACATCACAAAGAAAATATTGCGAAAACCGCGACATTTAACAATATATGGAAACTGCTATTTCCAACGGCAAAGCTTTATAGTTTGTCTCCAATTTGTACTTACTTATAGAACCTCTAGAGACTGAGTCCGATACGTACCTGACCACTTTTGCAGCAGCTATTTTGTGTATCTCAAGTTCAATTCTCGTTTGCTCTCATGTATTTTGACGTTATACTATGCCTGTAGGTAATATTATTGAATAACGTTGGCATCACACGGTATATTTGTTTTTATTTAAAAAAAATCGACGAGTCATACCGGTTCCTATCCTGCACTTTTCCTTCGCAATTTCTTTAGTTGGTAGATACCTTTATTTACCTAAAATATAGGAAGTTAAATATAAAATAGGAAGCTTTTTGATAGCACTGATGATATAATATAAAAAAAAAACGTTTTAATGTTATCATTGCGAGAACTCAATGCCAGCACTGATACGTCACTACTGTTTATCTTCTAATTAGCAAGAACGGCCCGGAAATTATTCACAAAAATAATATTTAAGAATTCCAGTCTTGAAATCATAATAAAGTTTAATCTGAGTTTTAAGATTTTTTGTGGCCTACGTAAAAAGAGACGGTTTTTGTTCGTTCAATATGCGACCTCCAGCGGTCCCGACACCTGCTAGTTTTTTTTAAAGCGAAACGTATTCTTGAAATGACTTTGGAGTTTATCCTCCATACAATTTAAAGTTAAAATAGGAGACCGTTGAGTATAACCGACCGCATCGCTTCGAGAGCTCACTCCAGTAATTTAAAAGTATACGCATATATTATTACTTTCCACGGTTCTTTTTTATTACTTTTACGTTTATAATACGCGAGTCGAGTGTTTTGCATTATAAAAGGGAATTATGCAAAATATTTCTACGTGATACCTATATTATTTGAATTTTTCCATACTTCAAATAAATATATCTGCTGTTGTTGTTCAAATGAAAAACGTGTCTCTAATCAATTTCTTTGCTCCCGCACGGCTTCGAACGCGGGGGTTCAACGCACGCGATCGAAAATACGTACCTACTTACACAGTCGGTGATGTTTTGAAAAAAATAACCTAACCGCTAAATTAATGCGGTCTCATTATAAAATACTTTGTTGTGAGTTTGGCAATATGAATATGCGAATAAAAAAGAAGTTTAGTGACCAGTAAAAAATATTTTAAGGTTCCAAGGTACGTTTTCATATTTTGTTGTATCAGCATTAAAATCGAGATATTATTAAATCAATCATAGATACTTATGGAATCATACAACTATTACATTAGTGTTTTTAGCTACATCCTGACTTTTTATAATATTATGTTGACAATATATGTATAATACAATAAAACTCGTTCCATTTACTACATTTTCTGATGACCGATCTGAATCTGAATATAAAACTTACCTAAGGCTCGATAAATCAGGTTTAAGAACACAAAAAAATCATCTCGTTTTACCTCGTAGCGTTTATAAAAGACACGTCGGTGGGTATTCCATACGGTTAATTGGTAATTCGTGTGCTCAAAGTTTGCTGGAGGCGTTGATCTGTTGATTCGTTAGGCGCTTCCGTGTTCGTCAGACTATAGATACAGATAGCACACGCCGGCAAGGTCGTGCGAACCTCTTTGTCTTTGTTCCGATGAGGTGAGCGGTCATATTGAGGGACGGACGTTTGCTTTAGGCAAAGGTTACGGGTTTAAATGCTAGGGCGGCACGCTGTAGGTACCATTTAGGAATAAAGTGATATGTTATATTGATAATAAACTAAGTTTTTAAAGAAATATTTACAATATTCGACTAATCTTCATTTACGAAACAAGCAATTGAAGCTTCTAAAACTCACAAGGAAATAGCTATGTCGTAAAATAAATGGACGGATTCAATTATTTAAAACATACATATATCTTGAGACCCATATTTCCAAAACTTGGTTTGCAAAAAATCAATCAAGTCTATGAATAAATTATATTGCTCATAGTTATTTTTGCTATACATTACGAAATGATTTCCATAATTGATCCTTAGCACCCATAGCCGCCGTTATCATGTTTCTTATCATTCTTTAAATATAAATACACTCGTTATTTTAAAAAGTTAACTCAACTTTTATTATTACATAAAGCATTATATCATATACATACGTAAAATTATAGTAGAGAATAGAATCGTGTCTTGTAGCTCAGTGATCTATAGTCGCTATCTGATTGAATCGGTATTTATGGTCTTCCCTCTGTCTCAACAGAATATCGATAGGTGTGTCGCACTTTTGTTGTTATTACGTATTTAAATGGTAATAACTATAAATAATTAACATAATGTCAACATTTAAATACCTACACAACGTTTGCAGTATTTAATATACTTATTTAATATTTTATTATGAAATAGGGTCATTGCGCTGGTTTTCGTCCAATTATAGGAGTTGCCAACTTTGTGATGCGAAATAAATATTTTGGAGCACCCTTCCTTAAACATATAATATTTTTATTTAATCCTTATATAGTCTTCTTTAAGATAATATTAAGTGAAAATAAATCATTTTGACGTATCTTTTAATTTAAATTATTTTCTGCAAAAGTAGGGTATATGCTAGTTTTCGTCCAAAAAAAACTGGTTTTCGTCCTAGTGTAAGCTAGTTTTCGACCACCGTGTAGAAAAAGGAGGGTAGGTCAACTATTAAATTAAAAACCAATTACAGGTAAATATATACTTTTATTTAATCAACATCACAATTTCTCACTACCTTACAGGTTTAGTTTTACTAATAATAATCAATATAACTAGTCAACACTGAGATCTATGTAGCACTTGGCAGTCTTTATATGCGTTAGTGATGACTGTTTAATCATTCGTAATAAAGAAAGGAATGCGTTACTTACAATGTAAATGAATAAAGTAATAATTACAGGACTAAGAAATTACATCAAAAAACAGAAATATTCATTCTAACAACAAAAATTTTCATTCTAATACTTTGTTTATCAAATGAAACGTACTATATTAAAGACAGCCATAATAATACGTTTTAGCTACTAAAATAAACTATGCCTTACTGAACTATGCATTATTGTCTTACTGATGCCTTATTTTTCCGAATTGCCGTTAAAGCCTTTATTAAAGATTCTTCAGTGTACGTAGCGTTTTTTTTTCTAGCTTTATTAGACTCCTTCGAAGCCATCTAAAAACAATAAGATCTTTCTTAGGATACGTTGAGTAAGTAGAATAAAAAAATACTGCATTGGCAAAACAGACCTAGAATAAAAGATGATACTCAAGTGAATGATAATCAAGAAAAATACAGTGTATTATGTCTGACCTACCCCCATTTATGCTACGAATAATTGACTCTACTTCACATAAGGAGAATGATACATGACTGAATGAATGACAATATTAGGTACCTACAACACTCTGGCCCTAACCAATTATTTATAAGGAAGATACTGAATAGAAAACTTTTCAATACGTAAAAAAGACGAAAAGTAATGCAAAAGAATAGCTATTTTTAATTTTTGACCACTCCAATACTCATTCATGGACGAAAACTAAAACGTTTAAAGCTTAATTTAGTTTTCGTCCACTTCTTTAAATATTTTTTTATTTTGGCAGCACTGACAAAGCAGTGGACGGAAACCAAAAAATCTAAACTAATAGCAATAAAGATCACTTCGGGAGAAACTATTCAGTATTTTAAAGGTCCGATAAAGTAAAATGACCCTAACAAATATTCACGTAGCTGTTTGAGTTTCCGTCCACTTGGACGAAAACCAAATATTTTGAGAATTTGGTAACCCAGTATCCGTCCACTTAATTTTTCGAAGAGTATTATAAAAAATGTATGATAAACACTTATAATTGCGTTTATTAAGCTTATAACTAAACATACGTACCAAAAACATTACGTAAACTAGCTAAAACAGTGATTTAACTTACCATGAACTTTTCTCGCCGGCAAATTTTTCTCTTGCGCGATGACATCTGCAAGGCACGGATGCGAAGCGGCCACTTTTACGTTAATTTTTTGAACTCTCTTCGTCAAATCAAATTTTCATGTTGATAGTAGGGTAGGGTGGGGCTGAAAGGTCCATTTTACGTAAATTGCCTTGTAACTATTTATGTGTAAGGTTCAGAAAAATATCATTTTAGCAATGGATACTGCTATCCTCCATTTACAAGAAAGAACAAGTGAACATCAGTAATTTCTATCTCTAACCCAGATACTTGCATTTTTTAAAGTCAAATCGAATGGACCCTTTTGCCCCAAGGGTGGGGTAAAAAGGACCGGTGCTGGGGTAAAGAGGACCAGTATAATTAAATAGTTTTCTAAGGTTAATTAAAGCAAGTAAATAAATGAAAACTATTTGAAATCAACCAGTCTTTATTTTAATTAAAATAAACTAAACAATACAGGCAAGGAGAGGTGAGAACAGTGATTATCTACCAGAAGCAATACAGGAAAATCTTTACTTGGTTTTACATAGCTAATGAAATGTTTCATAAATTGCAAGAACTCCACATCAGTCATCCAACCGCTTGCATTTCCTGCACCTATGCATTCTGCAGGCCCATCTCGCACAAAATGATCCTGATATTTCTTCCTGGGAAACACAAACAATGGTGGCACGGAACCACCAGTTGCTGAAACAGCAACCAGTAATGTAACGTTGGTTCCTCTTTCAGCGGATGTGACTGATCCAACGTTTCGTTTCCCTTTAGCCGCTATAATTTTAGAGGGTTTGGAGACAGTTGATACGCCCGTTTCATCGGCATTCCATATTTGAGACCCTCTAAATCTGTGACGATCCATGACCTGTGCTAATTTATCAAAATACTCTGCAACATTCGTTCGATTAAAAGAAGTTGCCCTACTCAAACTGGTAGCTTCTGGTTTCCTTATGGAGAGACGGTCGTTTCTTGACAAGAAACCTTGTAACCAATCTTTGCCAGCCATTTTATTTACATGCCATGTGTTTGGCATCTGAAGATTATATTTTGTATTCAGCGTTAAATACTAGTCTGGGAGTCCCGTAACCAAATCGTGGTGTTTCTGGATTTTCTTTTAGGCGTGCAATAAATCTTATTAGAGAAGTTTTACTAATTTCGTAGTCACGACAAACTTGACGTATGGATTTATTTTCGTTTGTGACTAGCTCAGCCGCACGTTGCATGATCTGGACGGACTTTTTACCTCTATCGGTGGTTCTTTTGTAATTCCGCATTCTGAAAATAATACCATAACATGATATATTTTGTATAGGGTTAAAAGATCCACCACGGGGCTTAAAGGTCCAGCGTGGACCTTTATACCCCAACTATACGTTCATTGAAGTTTGAGGTT
The DNA here is from genome assembly GCA_907164665.1 of Colias nastes. Taxonomy (NCBI): domain Eukaryota; kingdom Metazoa; phylum Arthropoda; class Insecta; order Lepidoptera; family Pieridae; genus Colias; species Colias nastes. Next base: position 3,009 of record CAJQZM010023923.1, on the reverse strand, counting down.
ATAGAGAAAAATCCACACAGACAATTCAATAAATAATGGCTTTACGTTAAACTGTATACGTTAAACTGCACCTTTAATAAATGTTTAGTTCTGTAATGTTATAAGCACAACAGTCAGACTAAAAATAAGTGACGTGAAAAAATTTACTTACGTGAATTTTTAGCACCGGGACCGCGTACACTCTCGTCGGCGCTCGGAAGCTCACTGCGCGGGGCCGCGTGGGTACCCCTTCCGTACCCCCTTCATACGCTTGTCATTTGTTTTGCTCGCGCGCTTATAATTTCTGAGATAGACATGGTGGACCTTTTTACCCGCGGACCTTTAAGCCCCACCCTACCCTACTGTTGCTTAAACATTATGGACCGTAAAAAGTGCAAACTTGCGCGGGAAGGTAGGTTTGTATTCAAGTTTTACGCACGTGATTGTAGCAAGTCAGTCAAATGGACGAAAACTGAAACTGGACGGCAAACCAGCGCAATTACCCTACCTTTAAAACAAGATATTTGAACAATCCCAAAATCCTCGTCCACAGTTATCATATGTTTTTACGATAATAACCGACGGCTGTTTCGCAGTTAGTGCAATAGCATGAACTTGTGGTATTTTCCCGAACAACGAACAGCTTTGTGCCAAAACTAATTTAACGTTAATATCGCCTCCGCTCATAACGCCCATAAAGGTTCACAAACGAACCGATTTCATAATAAGCGAGTGTTTCTGTCATTATAGTTTACAAATATCGACACCGTTTCGTTTGTGGTTTGAAACGTGACTTAATTGAACAATTAGGTTCACATTTAATCAATATTAATTAAATGTTCGATTTCGAAACCTCGAACCTATTACTCGATCAAACATGTAAATTTTCCATAAACACATTTTAGTTACTTATTTGTGTAATCTTATTAAATAAATCTGAATTTCGAAAAAACTGCCACATTTAATTTCAACTTGTGGGACTTTGAATAGGTTATTATATTTCAATGAATTCGTAAAATTAAAGCAAAACTCAATGCTTTACATTCGTAACAGCCTCGAAACACGAACTTGGTTCAATTAACGAAATTAGATTTAAAGGAGCTATCTGCTTTCCTCGTAAAAACAAACGAAAATACTGGCCGTTGGCAATTCGTTCATTTCATTACATGGAATATTCCGTTGGGCTTTTTGCTTATATTAAGCGTTTCGTTAAATAGTGATTGTTACTTCACTTGAGTGTCCTCATCTAGGCAAAGAAACGTAAGCGCTGAAGCGTTAACAAACAATAGCAGCTATGACGATACAGTTAACTCATTCGCCATTCCCATTGCATACACTTTTAAAAGTTGCACTCGTGGTATTTATCACTACTCGCTTAGATACTAGAATTGTGCTAGAATGAATCTTCGCGGTTTTCAATTGCTGCAAAACGTGATAAAATTAAATATACCTACTTTATGTTTAATTATTCTGTACCTTGTCAAACCAGTTTCTAATAAAAATTTACGGAAACAAAATAAATGACATATATAAATCATTGTTGTTGGCTTTCCTGTGATGACTCAATGTTGTTCGCCTTTGTTCCACCATGTAAGCATAATGAGAATACGCAGTGTGAGCGAAATAAGCAAACAGCTAGGTCACTGATAACTAATTACTTACTTATATTTCATGTATGCAGGACCATGCCCTTATTTATTTTTGTTTATCACATACAATAGTCTCGGAATAGTGAGACAATATACGCTTATTAATAAAATAACAAAAGTAATTCATACAACGAGTCTAGAGATGTAATTATGAACAAGATCACTGTTAGAGCATGTTACAAATTGATGAACTAAATACCATAAACATTAATTCATCGGATAGTAAGCGAGTAGTTACAGTAGTAGGTTAGGCGTATCGTCCCCTCGTGCGTTGAACCGCCGGTTTATATTTAACTACGACAACACGTGTGCAGCACGACACAGTTGGAGAGCGCTATATTAGACACGACGTATTTAAACTTTCGTAAAATGCCCCTTGCCTGCCCTTTGACGCGCTGTAAAAGAGCCAAGACAGGTTTCGCAAAAATCTCACAACGCGTAAATGTTTTTTAAATTGTACCTGGAAGATGCACAATAGCGTTCAATGAACCCCGTGCTTCGCCCACCCGTGTCATTGTGACGCTCGGCGTAAACTTCTATTGTTAGTTCCTGAGCACGTTACATCTTCAATACGTACGCCTCTCTATACGCCGGCCACTTTGCCAACACTCGCTCCAACTTTCCCATTCACTCTGCTCCAGACACTTATACAACTCCAACTTAATTGTGTTTTGTTTGTTTTCCTCGTTCAACTATTTAATGTTCTCTCGTTGGATTTAGTTTATAATAAGATGGCAACGGATCAAAGTTAATTTATTTTATAAGTTATACTGTCTTCCTTATTAATTTAAGTTGTAAAAAGAAGTATGTAGTAGTTTTGCTTAAATTAACATTGCGTGTTCAATCCAAGTTTTTTATTTTTTTTATTTTATATAAATTAGAAGTTATCCACAAAACGTCCAATATGTATCACGATTCTTAGCTGTTTCTAAGAAAATTAAACGCCGGCGGCATTTTGTCGGCACCAGATAACAGAATCTCAAAGTTCCATTATACTAAATTGCTCAATTACCTTGATATGTTTAATATTGAAATGAAAGTTCACTTTTCTTAGAATATTTGGCAAAAATTATTTTCAAGGCGCAGTTACGAAAGAGGAGAAAAAGCTTTTCTTTATAGGGAAATAACGCGAAATTACGGTTATTGCGCGATACTGCGCTACTAAACAACGCTGATATCATACATTACTTTATGAGTTAAGGCTATCGTTTGCTGGACCACTCTAAGGATATTGACACTGGCTCTACAAACTAACTACAACTTTACTTGTAGTCGTAAATAAGTTATCAGTATCGATGCTCGCTTCCAAACAACGTTGCTATTAACGTAACTTTGCACCGATCGTTCCGTACAGTTACCGTCGATGTGGCCGTTAAAATTT
>CAJQZM010023920.1:0-14012 GCA_907164665.1 Colias nastes | reverse complement strand
CACCTCGCCCCCCGCGGTGTATCGATCCCAGCGCCCCCTCCCCGCGCTGCTCCAAATCAAATTACAGGAGCAGAGCGGGAGAACGGATGGCTGCTGGCAACCGCGTACCTCTCGCCGACTCAATCAACTTTGTATTGGCCTAATAGTATTTTAATTCCATTGCCGCTTTGAACTGAACACTTACACCCCACGATAGCTTGTTTGCAAATTAGATATACGCTACATTGTACGCTCAGCTCATGTTTGTTGACACTTGCAAATTAGTTAATTGGAACTTTATTGTGTCTTATAAAAGAGACCATCGCTTATCAGAACATGTTATCTTTTGCACGGACTACATTGAATCTTATTTGATTTTTCAATGCATTTTTAAGACTGCTGTGTAGTAAGTCAAAAAATATCATAATTCATAAAAATATATCAATATTGAAAACGCTTATTTTAAAAATATCTAAGTACGTTTATGTTACAGTGAGCAAAGGTCTAAATACTCATAAATATTTTCTCTCGTAGGCTAAAAAAGCATTTGTGAATGAAAGCGCAGAACTCTTATAAAGTGTATTAAAAAGAAAAGTAATCGTTAAGAGGCAGCAGTTTTGTGGGTTCTGAGTTTTTTAAGTGCTTAGGGCGCACATTTTTTATCATAAATGGGGGAGATGCAGGCGGATTCAAAGCAAATTTACCCGGAAAGCTGACTTTCCACCGACTACATTATTATGCAAGTAGGTACAGCGCGAACCGAGAAGGATTTTGCTCTACCTTGCATATTATCTGCGAAACTATAAAGCGTAGGTAGTAGAATATGCTTTAAATTATAAAATGTCTCCAACTTAAATTTCTTGAATAACATTTGAAATGAGATGTATTTAGGTCTGTTATTCCGTGCCAAGTGTTCCCCGCTATTATCTAATGCTGCATCAATCGGGCACTTCGCTTATGAATAATAAATTAATTATATCGATGCTTTAACAGACAATTTAGGATCATTAAGAAATACTATTATGGAACTTGCAAAGAGTCTCCATTTACCGCGTGCTAATAAAGAATGTAACATGAATATCGGTTTGCTAATTTATTACACTATCTTGGGATTTTCCGAACAAAACACACATATAAAAGCCATCGATAATCAGTACGATATTTTTATTATGAGAGGTCGGAAACATCATTAGTATAAATAAAAAAAATACTTCGATTATCAATCACTTTATAAACGGTAACGTATTAATTAGTGGGTGAGCATTTGATGGATACTAATCCATCCCAGTAATTAATTATTGTTACATATTTCAGTATTGTTAATTTATGCTCGTAATATTGTTAATTAATTGAAATTGAAACATTAGAATGGCATCCACATTCCATCGTCAAATCTGTACCTACTACATACCTCTCGGCCGTTGCCAACGAATTAGCACTATTAGTCATTCCGTCATGTCATAATAATCCCGTGTTGAAATAATACAATGATTGATTAGCGGAGTGGAATGTGCGGGAGAACTATAACAAATGCTACATGTGCTGTTTATTTTATATCGTTCAGCAATAAAATCGATTATCGTATCGAATCGCGAGCGAGGGGACGACAGCTGCCGCTCGGGGACGTTTTAATGAGCGAATGCCGTGTCGCTCCTCGCCGAGCGCGCCGACCGCCGGAACATTTGTCTCCCTACGAATAATGGAAAAAGCGCTGAAAAGATATTTATCACATCAGCTGCAGCTCCTTGTTGACTCACTTTATTCGCTACATTTCATCGCTTCACAATCAAATATATCAAGCTCGTCGCGCACAATTCTCTCTCTTTATAGGTACCTACTGTTTTTCTAGCGTCATTCGTAAGGTATAAAAAGTTGAACCATAGCCGTGCAATAATGTTTGATAGATAATATTTTGTGGCACACGGCGAATTTGTCGTTAAATGATGTTAGCGTGTTGCGTGATTGTGATGAGCACGTATTTGGTTCGCTGCCAACAATGTTTAGACATGTTCGCGAGTAGTATCAAGAAAATCTTTTTATTTGCCTCTAGGTGATTCATAAAGTCTCCATCCAAGTTTAACGAACAGCACACTTTATGAAAGTTAATAAAATAGGAATTCTTAACCGCGCAATTCAAAGCAACTTCATTTGGTCATGCAAGAACACTAAATCAGATATGATAGTGACGTTGGATTTCCGCCAAATGTGACTTTGTTTTCCAACTTAGCGAGCATACAGAAGCGCTTCGAAGAAACAAATATAGAAAGAAAGAAGTTCTTATCTGCGTTGGTTTACAAAGCGGGACGATTCCTTGCTCTTACATCCGATAAATTAATTAGAAGTGGTCAGTGCGGCGGCAAGAACACGTGTAGTTAGCGTCGAGAATTCGAGATTAGCTGAGCGATATTGAGTGACCTCAGGGCTCAGTGGGTAGTGACTCGTGGGGCAATTCGGTCCGACTAGAGCGCACATATCTACGTATATAATCTAACTATCGAACGCTAATAAACACCTACGACGCCACGCACGTACAAAGCTACTTCGTGCGGACACAAATTGCTTTTGTTCGCATCGGACGTGCTTGTGATAGAACCCGCTGCAATTATTTCCTTCTTATTGCGGTTGACGTGTGATGGATTCACAATAAGCGCCTCGGCTTCTATAATTACTGAGCTCATCGTTGGTATTAAACTATCAATATAGTATTTATTGACAATCAAACATTCATTTATTTAATAATACAGACATTCCGAAAGTATTGCCTAAATATAATTATTATTATGAATATTATTTTTACTTATGAATTACAAAACATCTACGACATATTGTGACGACAACAAGTAGGGGTAAAAAAATTAAGAAAGACGCAACGCAACGATTTTGGTATGTTTTTTTTTAATCATCATCACCTTGCGCCGCCATCGTATTTCTTAGCGGAGTACCAGGCGAACATATAAGTGAAGAGTTCGATTTGGCTTAATAATGTCGTTTCAAGTATCGAAGTCGATACGCGTGGGTGCATTTCATATTATCAGAATCATCTGGGAGATGAGTATGTATCGAGTCGATTCTCTCAGAATAATCAATTTTATCTTCGATGAAAAATTGAAATGTTTCTGATTCATTGTAGTCTTATGTGTTAATACTTGATTTTTTTGGAAGTTGAATAAATTATAAAAAAAATAAATAATTTATTACAGAAACTTTATCTTGATTATCAGAAACCTTAAAATGAACTGCAGAGGCCGCGGTGTTAGGTTTAACTACGATGATTATTTTTTAAACTATCTGCCTTGAGCTTACCATTAAGAAAATAATAAAACAATACCTACCGTAAGGTAATTAATTAATTATTTTTAAGTACCAATATTGGAATGATTTACACAATGTAAACAGGGCCATCGTTGAATTGGCCGCAGGGGGAATGGGGTAACATGAACACACGGCAGGTGACATTTTATAATTACATGTAATTATTTTCTACTCGGCGGACAGTTGTTTTCATAAAACCTTTTAACTCAATAATAGCCTTCATCGTGACACACACACTCATAATTTCAATTGTGATGGGTGATGTAATAAAACAGAGGGTCCACTAGAAAGCTGTTCTCTGTATAGTCAAAATGTATAGGGCGTTAATAATAATTTTTACGGTTCGTTTGTTACACACTTCGATGGTTTTACCATTCAACATTGAGGTTAGATATTAAATTACTTTAACGTGACTGAAATCTATTACTTGTATGTTTTATTTCAAATTCCATTTGATATAATACCTAACCGTGAAAGTTTTTTTCTATTTCAAGTTTATGAGGTTTGATTACGTATTAATATTATATAGGTATGTACGATACCAGAATTATTTATGCAACAATAAGTGTTTTGCGATTATTCATCTAACAATGTTACGATTAATTTTTTAATATTCTAAATTCTAATGCGAGTTGCAAACATTATTAGTACACACGCTTTGAAGCAGTTGGTTCTAATTAATTTGTTATTAGTTTCAAACAATTTCTACGTAAGTATACTTCAAAAGTACTCTTTCATAATGATAGCTCGGGGCAAAATTCAGTAGTTCACCCCTTTATTTCTAGCCCCTCGCCGAACATTGCATCTTGCGGCATATAAACATGTTTCAAGCTAATGACAGTGGATAATTGTTATAAACTGACAGTCCATTCGTTACCTCTTACACAAAAACGTTTGTTCATATACCGTGCAAACGATACATAAATGGCAATAAAAGCATTAACAACCGTACAAGGCGACGCGACGTACTAATGAATACCGAACTTTAAATTAAAATGAGACGTAATGTGAAAGTAATCAGACTTTTTACTTTTGTTTATTGTGTCGATTAACCCACGCGTTTGACATACCGCTGCGCTTTTATCGGTTTATCTTATCGCGTTTTATATTATGTGTCTTTAACAAATAATTAGATTGTAAAATACTCAAGTTGTGTGTGTAGTTGTGTACTGAGGTTTGATGACGGGGAGTTTCTAAATTCATTTAATGTAATGGAAAAGGCAATAAACCATTTTGAAATATATTTACATTAGGTTCTCCTCACAAATATTTAAACATAAGTATATATTATTGTATTTCATCAGTTCTGTTGACATTTTTAATGTTTTTTTATCTATTCTTTTATTTGATTTAATTACTTTAATATAATATGTGTTATAATTATTATGATTGCGCAAAAAATGACGATTATTTCAGGCCATGTTTATATTTATATAAAGTGATAAAATTCTTCTTTTTTGAGGCTGTGTTTATTTATACTTTAAATAAGTATGATACATTATCATAGTAGCCGTAGGACCAGGGTGTCAGCGATAACGCGGAATTGACACCGCACCATCAATCACTTTAGAGTGGGTCGAGTGAGTGTCGAGTTGCAGTTGTGGTTATCGCGTACAAATTGCTGTCACTTCGGTGATTAACAGCGTGCCATATGTCGAAGAGTAACATACTTAAACGAAGGTTTGTTCAGTTTGAACAGTATTGAAATTCATTTATGAACTGTTTTGAATACCAATACGTTATAACAATTATTGCATTATTGAATAATTTTTGGGTAAAAGATTTGATTCGAATTAAAAGTGATATTTGAATTGATATTCTGTATAACCAATTACATATTAGGTAAGCATGTAACCTAAATTATAGTGACTGTTTTTAACGATTTTATTTTGCTAGAATAAAATATTTATTAAGAGCGTAACATTTATAGAAAGGTTATCTTTATAATAGTATATAAAAAAGCCTACTTCTTGTAAATAAAATAATACGTTATAAATACAATACTATAGGTACAATAGAACACTACTTTAATATAATTAATTGTATTTATCAACAGAAAAAATACATACATATGCAGCCTGCAGGTCTTGTTTTGTAAGTAATTGTTTTAAAATAGATTTAAACATGCACATTCCGTGTTAAAACAATGGTAAGTTAATGATGTTTTACATCAGCAAAATATGATCGACAACTGAGAATGTTAAGAAAGCATTATGTATAACAATGCAACTGTAACTGTCATCATTATGAGTACAATAAAAAACATTCTCCCACAGATTATGCAATGCTCATTGTGGAAATAAAACCTCTTTACAGTTTGAGCCACTGGCTGATTTTAACTTTTACCGCCAACTTTTTTTCTTCAACAGCATGATGTTATATCTTATCTTCCTTAAAAGGGGTTATCGTATCCATAAAATTTTATTGGTGAAGGAGGCCTTTAAAATCTAGTTTCATACATAAATAGAAACAAATTTGTTTGGCTATGGTACTTTCTAATATGTGATTTCCATTTTTATCACATTTGGCATGTATAGATTTAATTTAAATACTTTAATAACAATTTAAAAACATTATAACGTACAGACGCCATCAAAACCCTAATATGACAGCTTGCATCGATACGCTAAAGTGGGGCCGTTCACCGTAGTGATTATAGTTTCCGGTATCAGTTACGTTCCTTTGTATGCATTGTTGGCTTTTGGAGGAAGCTCATCCGGTGACTGAGGTTTCTGAGAAATACAATTGTTTTCGTGTATCACATGTACCTGTGCGAGTCAGCATTTTATTGTACGTTTGATATAAAGATAAGGTAGATTTTGTAAGATTGTCGCTTTAAAGTTTAGGTTCTATTTTATAATTGAATTTAAGTCTATAACTGCTAGTAATATGCTTTAAAATTTTAACAATAATAAATTCATATAATATTAATTGAATCATTGTGCTTTTAATTAAAAAAGTTTTAAACAAATATAATTATGTACTTATACGGATTGTAAAATACAAAACACGTAATTAAAAATGCAAAGAAGTAGGTACCTACTCCCCTCTCATACTCATCTTTGAAGTTGCGAAATCAAAGTATTTAAATAATACTTAAGTTTTTCGTATTCAAAAAGTATTCGTATTACTCAACAAAGAGCCGACCGCATTGATCTCAACAAAAGAATATGAGAAATATCTGCCTTCACGGCGAAGATAGCACGTCTTCGAACTTATCAGAAAATTCTTCCTTTTAAAAACATTTGAACCCGCATCACAATTTTGTATGAACCATATTGAGGAATATGAAACACGATGAGCAATTTTTAAAACAGTTGTGTCACCAATTTATCTTATCTTAAATATTTGCTGTATTTGTGTAGTGATAGGATTAATTCATTTTCGGTTTAGATAAGTGAGTGGCTAAATTCTAGAATGTAGGTTTTTATGCTTTATGTGTTCAAACAATATACATACATAAATCCTTAACTTGTATTTATTGTTATTGTTTTGTTTTATAATAAATGTCGTAATTTACTGTGTAATTTACCCATGCCAATGATTAAACGTTGAATACAGACACGTTTGATTTATCATAATAATATCACACATGATATTTAATAGCATCCTCAATGACGCTAATTACGGCATACAAAATGAGGTTGACATTAATAATGCTCTTGTGAGTCTTGGGTAACATAGGTACATAATATTATATTCGAAGAAACAGAATTATGCGACGTTTACCAGCTCGGTCTGGTTAATTCTCTTAAAATTTCGAAAATTATTTAAAAGTAATCTCGTGTCATAATTTATTCATTACCCACAAGAGATGTTTCGTAAATAAAATGCCCTGTAATTATCCTTTTGTTTAAAGAAGGCCTTACACAAATAAACTTTACGAGTCGAACGTCGGAGCATAACTTTTTTATTGTCTCACGTGTTCTCTTGTGTGCATGCAGACGCGTACTTCGAAAAAAAGAACAGTTTTATTGCCGCCTACCACACGTTATTGCCGAACATGTGGCTAAGGTCAAATATGGTCACTGAAATTAATTTATAATTATTATAAATATTGTTCGATTTGCATAGCGATGCAATGAATAAATCTGCTTCAATCAGAATGGTATAACAGCGGTAACATTTTGTTATCCCTTCATGCATAAATGTTTGTGTAATAATTTTGGAAGCCATGTTCTCCGCGTCCCCATTCCCCTCGTACCCGCGCCTCCTCGCTACGTTGCACACACCGCGAAGCGCGGAATGGTTCTTCTCTCTCTGTCTTTAGCTTTATGAAAATAACGTGTGCTTCAACGAGCTTCTTTATCACGTAATTATGTTAACATACCACTCGGGTGGTATATTAGCAGACAAGAGAAAAACTAATGTTCAAGTTACATAAACTCACCTGCATAGTAAATAGGATAGGATATTAAACTGCGTTAAACAATCGTGTGGGTTCATACATAATCCGCTAGTTAGAAATTTTTAGCGCAGTTTTACAGTTTAGTGTGGGATTAAGTGAAGCGTGAAATGGTTGTTGCCGCTCGGGAATTGGGCATCTATTCGAATACCGCAACTCGCTTCGCCTGAATAAACCGCCATTTGTATCGCTCGTCGCGTAAACGCGTTTGCTTGCGCTCGCCGCTCAGTATTCGTGCAGCGTGCGTAGATACCGCGCGCTCGCTGTGGCCGTCTTACTAGCGTTATTCGTACTAGTGACTAGTGTTGTGTCCCGGTGTCCTGTTTGACGGTTGTTTTATCTTTGTAGGTGTGCCCATTTGGATTCCCGTGCAAGATCTGGCATGGAGTGTTGAGTGATGGTGCTTTGAGATCGTGCTGCTAACCAAGTGATAGTGTTACTAAAGTGCTACTAAGTGCTGAATGGATTGTGTCGTTTTGGGATTGTCATCGCCAGTCACCGATAGACCTAATTGGGAACGGTAAGAACTTATAAATTCTGTTTAATTTATGATAGCCGTGTACTTTTATTTAATAACTTGTATGAATGATAAATATAATACCTGTACAGTTAGTTACTTATTTATCTTTGGCTTATGATTCTTATATTATTTGCATGGTTTCATCCTTTTATTTGCGTTCTTCATACAAGTATGTTAAACTGTTATTTACTTACTTACATATTAATGTGTACTATGTATGCTACATGAAATACTATTTTCTTATCTTATTAGTTGGTTACACCTGCCTTGTTAAATTTAATCTGATAGGTAATGCGTTTATTACTCAATATACTTTAAAACTTTATACTTTATTTATTTATGAAAATTGCACTAAGAATAGATAATGAAGAATAAGAATACAGACAACGAAATGTATCGTACATTACATATTATATTGCAATTAATTACTTAAATGATTCATTACAACCGTATCAAAGTCTGGGCAAAGTTTGTATTACTTTCAGTCGATTGCAAAGTGCAAACTAAACGACAATAGGTTGCGAGCGTCACAAATTTCTTAGAAGGGAAGTCTCCCCTTCAAATTATATAATAGGTTCAAGGTACATCCATAAAAAGAAACCTACCTATATGTTACCTAACAACTTACGGAATTACATCCATCGTGCATATTAAGTTACTACTATACAGCTGTTAAATATCAATAAATCAATAACAACTCTATTATCTGCTTAATGTTTGAATCCATTTGAGCAATCTGTTCGAACAATGGCGTGGGTTAACATTCGTACAATGCTTCGTAGGTAGGTAGGTACATCTATTTAGATACCAAATAACGGTACCAATTTGCTTTGACTACAAAATAACACGTTGTAAACCTTAAAGCATTGAGAACAAGATTAATAGGTAGGGTCATTGCGCCTGTTCGCGTCCACATGCCTATTCGCGTCCATTTTGCGGATATCTTTTAGAAAATTCAAGAAAATAACTTAACTTTAAGTAAAATTGTAATAAGAAAAATTTCCGATAATACCTCAATGTATAAGAGACATGCACACGTTTTCAAAATATGCCTGCGCACCGCCTATCCTATTTAAAAAAAATATTTAATTTTGGCTATTAAACGAGAGAGCTAAAACGCGCGGGATTTTGAGAAAAAAATAGTGCGCAGCGTCGCGTTTGACGGTAAGTATCTTATTGTTAAATGTGAATTTTTGAATATGTAACTGTTTCTTTACTTTGCTAACGAAACATGGAATAGTATGGATTATAAATCAGCTTATTTATTTTACAATTAATAGCTAAAATAAGGTGGACGCGAATTACTACACCGAATTTGTACAACTTCCATTTTGCGTCCACGGTGGGCGCAAACTATACCTATAGGGCATAACAATAGAACATATTGCGTCCACATTGTTTTTCATTACGTAGCAATGAATTGTTTGTTAAAATATGTAATTTAAAATAGATTGTAAATTTTTGACTAAGACTACAAGTTGATAATTTAAATTTTCATTCAAATTAGCTAATTTTTATGCTATTTTTTCATTTTAAAATGGGTATTCTAAGAATGAGACTAGTATCTTTGAGAATGATAGTCAATAAGTCTGTGGTTGAGAAAATAATATAAACAAAAAAGAAATTTAATTCATTAGAAACTAAAAAATAGGGTAGGTAGGTAATCTTAATAGAACTGATTATTATTTATTTACATAACGTGACTTTGTTTTTTGTTAATTTTTAGTTCTATTAATGATGAGAAGATAAATATAAATAAGTTTTTCCAGTTTCCTTACAGTGAATTATATTAATAATAATGTTGATTTTAGGGTTCCGAACCTCAAAAGGAAAAACCGGAATCCTTGTAGGATCACTTTGATATCCGTTCGTCTGTATGTCCGTTTGCCGGTCTGTTTTTCTGTCAAGACCCTTTTTCTCAGTAACGCGTGGAGGTATAAAGCTGAAATTTATATTGAATACTCAAGTCTACGGTCCCTTGAAGCAGTGAAAAAAATCAAACTTATAAGCCAAAGCAATCAAAAGATACAGCCGTTTATGCTGCAAATTTTCGCAAATTTCGACATTCGCAAGGGAATCAAAACCTACAGGGTACTTTACGTGAACACAGACACTTGAAGATTGGTACGAAGCAACGTCTTATAGCACAAATAAGGGAAACATTGAAAAAATAATCATTTACAGTTAAAACATATGAAAAAAACCAGGTTAATACGGAACCCTCGGTGTGCGAGTCCCACTCGCATTTGGCCGGTTTTTATTAAATAACTATATTCGTAAATAAATAATTTATTAAAATCTAATTTTTATTTGCATTTATCTGATAAAATATCACCCAATACACTCTTAATTCCTTTTCTAAGCTGGTGGACGCGAACTGGTCCACGGGTGGACGCAAACTGGAATTTTTGGACGCGAACTGGGTAAAAAGCCTAATTCTGCTATTTGTCTAGATAAATAAAAACCACATGATATTTCCAACACAATTGAAAGTAAATCTTAAAATAGACTATGTAATGAACACGTTACATAAATTTTGCGTTGAAATTTGTTCTGGAACATTTTTATTTTCTCCTTCAAACTTTCCAACTGCACTAAGTGGACGCGAACAGGCGCAATGACCCTATATTAATAACTAGCGGTCCGCCCCGGCTTCGCCCGTGGTACATATTTCGCAATAAAAGGTAGCCTATGTTCTTTCTCAGGGTCTAAAGATTGTCTGTGCCAAATTTCATCAAAATTGGTCCAGTAGTTTATGCGTGAAAACCATACATACATACAAACCTTTCCTCTTTATAATATTAGTATAGTAAGTATAGTATTAGTATTAATAATGTGTATAAAATGTTGATCTCTCGTACGTTATAGCAAAAACGATTTGAAACAGCCATTTGAACAAGTACGAAACTCAATCTGTTTGCGTTCCTTATACTGTACGGTTAGCATTTTCCTTCGAGATCTCGCTTGAACACAACTAGTGAGCGAGACGACATAACGAAAGTTCACACGTTAGAAGGGGATGAAAGAGGGAAATAAGTCGGGGCTCAGTTGGTTTACCGCTTTTTATTTTATACAGCTTTCATATTTAAAGACTGGGCTTTGTTTTAAAAGAAAATATCTTGCAGGTTTAAAAAGTTGTAAAAATTCATTTTGTAGCTCTCAGATAGAATGAGATGGAGATTTGCGTGGGAAATTCTCGTATAGAAAGATATTAAAGATAAACAATTACAAAAGTTTATCATAATTTGAAAGAGACAATGTAAGTATTGTTACCTATTTGTTATGTTTCGTTACGTAGGTATTTCCGTTTGTTCTTTATTTATGAGAATGGATTGATGTTTTCATTTAACATTTTATTCAAAGGGAAAGCTTAATTTATTATTACTTACTCACAAATCTGTATTTCAAGCACAGAGTATTGTAAAACTAACAATTTGGACATGAAGTCGTAAAAGAGAAGTTTTTTGTTTATTTTGAGACATCAAGAGGGTCGAAATCCATTACGGGTTAGTGAAAGGACAGCTTTTTATTTGTTGAAGATAAAATGATGAGACGGACCGATCTCTTGGCGATTCTTTGTTTTATCTCATATTTGTTTGACATTTGTTTTGTAACATTGATTGTTTACATTTTGCTTCTCTTTTTACTATATACTAGCGGTCCGCCCTGGCTTCGCCCGTGGTACCTACATGTTTACGTTTTTTTTCATAAGAACCATCCTCGTACTTCAAGGAATAGATTCCACAGCGCAGGCGATGACAGAATTTTTATTAAGGAATTTTTTTACACCTTGGGTTACATTATTGCATTTTTGGTAAGGATCTCTATTTTTTTTTGAAAATGCAATATAGCCTATGTTGCTCAGTGAAGATGCAGCTTTCTAATGGTGAAAGAATTTTTGAAATCGGTCAAGTAGTTCATGCGTGAAAACTGAAAACCATACATACATACATAATTACAAACCTTTCCTCTTTATAATATTAGTAGAGATTATTAAGATTGTATAGATAGTATAGAAGTATAGATAGATGTGGCTATTTCTTGGGTTGATGAACTTTATTCCAATTATGTACCTACTCAAATATATATGAATTAAATAGTTGTAATTTTATTCGCATGAATGAATACTAAGTAGGTTTCTACTTACATAGGTTATAGGTATTTAGAATAAATACCAGTTAAATCCGATGAATATAAATATTATAATTATATATCTATCATGCCTAAAATATTTAATATAAAATCCACAATTGATAAGGAATGTTTGCGTGAATTCTATATAAAATAATTTACGCATACATCTAGTGCTTATAAACAATTCAAACGTACGTTAAGTGGATATTTCTCTTAATAACTAAGTATGGAATGGATTAATTGCCAACTATTATTAATAGTGGAATGTATCGAAAACGTCTGTGGCTCGTGTAGTAATAGCACGCAATGTAATGTATTTACTGCCAACGCTTCAATGAACTAACAATATCTAATAGTAATGGCAGTACGCTCTCATTCACAGTACATATACGCGATACGGCTTGCTATAAATATTTGTGTTAATACCTATATATTTATTTCGGAATATTTTTAAGCAAAAGTTTATCTTCATTTCTGAGCAAACATTTAGATATAATGATAAATGTTTCCTCAGATAATTCTACAAATTTAACATATTTGAAAGGAATATTAAATGAGCGAGATTTTTTCCAACCGAATAGAAAAAGTGATATAAGCTGGTTTAGCGTAATTCGTGTAATAAATAAGTTAGTTATTTTCATTATAATATGTAATAATAATTGATAAAAGACGTGGGAAGCTATAAAACATTGTGAATCCTTAAAAAGTATACCAGGGAAACAGCGATTAACTAGCATTGCTGTGAAACTTATCACAATAACCCGCACCCACACGTTGTATTAGATAAGCTGGATATCAGATATCACAATGGGACATTAATCCGCGGTCAAATCATTAAAATCTAACGCCCGACGGGAGTTGACATTTACGTCCCAACATTTTCATATTCATTTATTGACTATTCCGCTTGTCGCAAAATAATTATGAACGATTCGCCACTAAGCTTCATTAAATCATCTATCATTCGAAATGTATTATGTATTTCAATGTTCTATTATTAAATTAGTGAATAATTATTGAACGTCTGTTTTCATCACGCGATTTGTTGTTTGCAAAGTTCGACTTTTGCTCTTTAAAATAAAATACATTTCAACAAGCTTTTCGATCAGATAAACATCATAATAGTTACTGTAAATATTGTACTCAGTGTACTGCACTGTACCGTTATTTTACAGTCTTATACTCATGTGTTGAAAATTGCTTGCTCGATACTTGATAGCCGCTAATTTAACATTACCACAGAATCAAACGTTAACCGATAAAATTGATGTCGCAGTTACGCTTTGCATATATGTATTTTATGTAATAAGCAACTTTCGTGATTACGCAGAAGGTAATAAAAACCACTTTCGAATATCAGATTTCTGCATTGAAATAATGGCAGCAACGAAACGCTTTTAGAAACAGGCGTCTTTATTTTCCGGTTGATTATAAAAATGCTTATTCCGAGATAATCTTGTTTGACATTATTACTTCGCGGGCTCCTTTCACGCTTAACTTGATATTGCCTCGGAGATGACGAGTTGAATAGCCATCCAAATCAATTCACGCTCGCCTTACTTACAAAGAAAATATTACCTTCAAAGAGCGTCTCCAGTCGCTTTATCCTTAAATTCACACGTCTCTTTCACACGATTTAAAAGTCCTCGAGATAGAAAAGGA
>CAJQZM010023916.1:0-11527 GCA_907164665.1 Colias nastes | reverse complement strand
ACTTCTTGCTGCACTTGGTTGGACCGAATAAGAAGAACTTTAAGGTAGGTTTTTGAAGTGAAATGCCTCGGAGAAAACCTCACGTCAGTTTTTACTGATCATCACCAGAGCTAAACTGAATTTAAAAAACCTATTTACCTAGAACACGTTGTATGCTAGTGGACTTATAAAATATTAGGTACTGTCATCTTTTATCCTCATCGGTTTTTTATTAGATAGCTGAATTTTATCATATCTAGCATAGTTTATTTCTTCTTCTTTGTTAATTGTTTTATATCACTACATAGTACAAAACAAAGTCGCTTTCTCTATCCCTATGTCCTTATGTCCCTTTGTATGCTTAAATCTTTAAAACTACGCAACGGATTTTGATGCTGTTTTTTTTAATAGATAGAGTGATTCAAAAGGAATGTTTTAGTATATAATTTATTAGGTTTTAGACAAAGCGGGCGAAGCCGCGGGCGGTAAGCTAGTTACTTCTAAATTTGATTTAAATACATTTTTACTTACAGGTAAAAGACATGAAAGAGTTCGAGTTTGATCCAGCGAGCACGGTACTGGATATCTGCCGTATGTATGTAGAACTGGGCAACAATGATCGGTTCTGTGCCGCCGTGTCTGATGATGGAAGGTCTTACTCACCGCAACTGTTCACGCTGGCTGAAGCTGTTTTGGGTATGTGTTTTATGTTTAGGTATAGGATTTTATATGATTACATGTTTGTAGTTTATCTAGTTATGTGTACTTAATACTTATACTAAAATTTATTGAATACATGTATAATATCTGCAGGTTTGAAAGTAATTTCTGGTGTAGGTATTAATACACTTACACTTCTTGCAGTATCTGACATAAAAATTTGTAACAAGTTTTAACATATAAAATAAATCTGAATAAAAATTAAGTTACTACTCTATTGCTTTTAAAACGCAAACATTTTTCACCGGTCCTACAATTAACTGCAGCAGCATTATCTTACAATATTTAATAAACCAACAAAAGATAGCAAACAAATACAAATGTTTGAACACGCCTGTAACAAAACCAACCATTCTTTATTACCATAATTTTCTTTTGTATAACGTAGGTATACTGTTAAGAAATTAATGGGAGAAGCCACTGGCTCCTGAGACACAGTATTTAACTAATTCAGGAGCCTATGGATTCATATATAAGCTGTACCTATTTCTTTATGTCAATAAAGTTTTTTTTTATTATTTTTTTTTTTTTATTCACAGTACGAATCGGAGGCGGTGGTCTTATCACATCACTGCAAGAAGTGGCGACCCGCGTGAGCACTATCGCCGTGCAGCGACGACGCGACGAGGAGATACTTGCTAATGCACCTGAGGAGTTCCTCGATCCTATAATGAGCACGCTCATGTTGGACCCCGTTGTACTGCCGAGCTCTAGGACCACGGTAGATAGGACTACCATTGCAAGGTATGTGTGAAATTATAAATACTTATGTTTTGTTTTAATGTAAATAGAGTGAGATGCTTTGATGACATATAAGAGACAACGAGAGAAATAGATTGTTTGTAAATTGATTATCCGTAATTTTCCTTAATTTTTGTTTTAGAATACTTCTGAGATTGATGGTGTTGTGTGTCTTTGTATCAATCTTCCACACTCAATAATTTTCATTAATCAATACTATCTAAGACAGTTTTATATTCAATTGTGGTTTTTTGAAAATAAATGTTAATTTATTTATATTTTAATGTTTAGGCATCTTCTCAGCGATCAATCCGATCCATTCAACCGTTCTCCACTGTCCATGGACCAGGTGAAATCGAACACTGAACTAAAAGAGCGAGTACACGCCTGGATTGCCGAACAGAAACAGAAAATTGCTCAAAACCCTGACAGTAATACCTAAGCGTTTTTTAAACCATTTTAACTGTTAAACTAGGCTAGCTAGTTTCTTACATTTTTTAATGTAACAAATAAGTATACCGTAAACATTAGACTTTTTGTATAAAACTTTTCTTGATGTGTGTGCTACGGATAAGGTGGAACATTCTAGATATTTGTTTATGGTTGCAGAATTTTGGGTTTGTTTTTATATCTCTAAGATATGAGTTTATATTTTAGTCGAGTTTAATTGCAAAATTAATCTCTTTGGTTGTTTTATTTTGAGAATTTATAAATAGTATAAACTATTTTTGGTCCAAGAGAAGTATTTACTATATTTTTTTTTTTTTTTGGTTTATTTATTTATATAGATTTAGATTGCTATATAAATCCAATGTGATAATATTTTATGCTGGTTTTTCCATTTAATTTACCGTGTATACCATGTTATTAGTTATTAATATATACGACTGTATACAGACATGGGCAGGACACGTAACTATTTTATGCCTTTGAAGAAGTCAATTAAGGTATGATTTGCCTTTTTGCTTCATTAAGTTCGCGCGATTTCTGACTTTATCTAAATGTTAGTATTAGTTACGGATAATTACAATTATTTTGACCAGAATATGAAGCATAGAACTTGAGAATCTTAGGATGTATATCATATGAAGACTTAAAAAATCACAATATAAAGAAGGAAATCGATCAGTAAAACAAGTACAATATGTAATTACTTCTTACGCTATGGGTAAATAATAATTGAACCTGAACTTGCACTCTCTTGAGTCTGGTACCTATGTCTTCTTTAATGTTGTGGTTGATAAAATATGGAAAAATGCTTTTATCCCATAACTTTTCTGAGATAGATTAAGTTCTTATGTGTGCAGATACTTGCCCGTTACTACATAATACAATAATACATATAATACTTAACCAAGTACCAATATTGTTGTGTGTATGTGTATCACAATCCACTGTCTGTTGTCCCTTTTGTCTTATTTGTATGGTATTTGAATGAAGAAGAATGTAATAAATATTCCTTACTTTATTGTAATTTGTAATACGTGATTATTAAAGACGTCTCTTTGATATGGCCTATTAATCAAACCTACATTTTTATATATATTTGTCCGCGATTTAAATAGGCAACCCTTTATTAATCCCTTCCTTTTTTCAAATAAAAGTAGGCAATGTTTTTCCTAATATGACCAGCTGCCAATTAAATTCCTAGTAAAATATGTAGCACTTTAGAAAATAAGCTCGCACAAATACTTTTTCGTCGGTATCTTTATAAACTTTCCTATTAAAGTACATAGATGTAAATGTAATTTACAAATTTAGACCTAGGAAACATTCGCATATTTTTTTCTATAGATGATTTAAATTGTTGTCATCAGACTATATTTATATATTTTAACCCCAGTCATTTTAACCCCAGTTATTTTACCATAAACTTTAAAACTTCTCTATAGCCGTAGAGGGAGAATGAACTATAGAGGAGGCACTAAAATGACAAGAAATGCGTGAGAGAAATACACTTATGACTATAAAGCTTAGAGCAAGCGAGACAGAAACATTGTTTTTTTGTTTCTTTCATGTTATGCGATTTCTTTTGTTGGGGACAAAGCTAGTTTGTCCCAAACAAACGGCTACAGTCCATTGTTTTGCTAGTTTTCTGTTTTTTCTCGCTGATATGTGACTTCAAAGTTTAATTAACGTTGACAGTGATCTGTTTTAAACCGACTTAAAGTGAAAATATGGTGCGTTGTAGTGTGATTGGTTGTAAAAATCGGCCGGAACGAAGATTACCAAATATTACCTTTCACACGTAAGTAAACTTATTTGAAGTATATTGTTTTATAGACCTGGTTATAGTTAATCCATTTTCATTCTCTCTAATGTGAAATTATCTGCAAATATATAATATTTTCATCAAAATAGACGTAAACATTTTTTTTGTGTTATCCGACTAAATTAAGAAGTGTTCTTGAGGTTAAGGACGCCATTTGTTTTTACGTAGTTTTAAATTTATGGTATAATCATGTGATTAACATGAGGGATACCAGTACTGGGTAAAAATTTCCCCCAAAATCGTGAAAAGTTTATTAACATTAAATATGTTTTTTTAGGTTTCCAAAAGAAACAAACACATTAAGCAGATGGATTCGAGCTACCGGAAGGAAGAAGTGGTTACCAGTAAAAAATCATAGAATATGTTACCGTCCTTAACTCTTAATTATAAGTTTTTTTTTATGTTGGTAGTAAGTTAATAAATTACAAAATCTTTACAAATCTGTCTTTTTCTTCATAAACCTATCTTACAAAAAAATACCCAAACATTTAAAGATATTTTGCCAGTTTTTCGGATAAAAAGTTTTTGTAAAAGTTGGCAACATTGACGTAAGGATTCGCCATCTCGTTCGGGTATACGCCGACATCGTAGACAGAGAATCCAATAGACACCGGCAATGCGTGTCGCAGAAAGAGATAAAAAAGAATACGTCACAATATTAGGGTTACCGTGTGAGGGAAAATTTACCCCGCAATTTGTAAGATACAAATCTCTCAATATCATTATTCACATAACATAAGTGGATAATAATGAGATATCCACATTACATACTTACATGTTTATACTAATATTATAAAGAGGAAATGTTTGTAATTATGTATGTATGTATGGTTTTCACGCATAAACTACTGGACCGATTTCAAAAATTCTTTCACCATTAGAAAGCTGCATCTTCACTGAGCAACATAGGCTATATTGCATTTTCAAAAAAATTAGAGATCCTTACCAAAAATGCAATAATGTATTCTTAATATTAATTCTTCTTAATTAATTTATCGCGTGCGCTGCGGAATCTATTGAAAATAGAACAAATAAATGTTCTACGGTATTATAGAATGGACCAATATCTACAAGAAAGTCCGCGATATTCCATTCAAAAGATATAACGAATTTTTAAAAGTGTCAATTTACAGAAAATAGTAGGTTTACTGTTTAATACAATGAGGAGGCGTAGTGCGGGACGGGGTGAAGGTGAGGAGGGAAGGGATATTCGCAGGAACTACTTTGATTGCGATTTGAAAAATTCTTTCAGTGTTAGATAGCCCATTGATCGAGGAAGGCTATAGTAGGCTATATTGTACCATAACACTTAGACCAACAGGAGGGGAGCCACGCGGGTGAAACCGCGGAGCGCAGCTAGTATATAATAAACATATTACTTTTAGATGGGTAATACATATTATGTATATACACATACCTATATAATATTATATAATATGAATATATATCATTATCATAATCCCATATGAAAATGTGTATGTAATGATAATGTAGATGAAAACTCGATTGTTTATTATTTTTTATAAAATAAAATAAAAAAAATAAAAGAATGTTTATTTTCGTAAGTATTAACAGATACACACGTTAATTATATTGACCGACCCGCGAAGGCGCAAAAAAAAAACGAAATTTACTTAATAATAATTTATTGTAATAAAAAAATTACATTTAAATTATCTCTAACTTAATTAACTACGTCCCTCCGGTTCAATGTTGGAACCAAGAGTGTCATTGTCTTCGGCGGGGCAGCGTCGCGGTGGTGGTGATTGCCGTAATACTTTCTAACCTTCGGTTTTGGTTTCCAATCTGTTCGTCCTGTAGCTACAATCCAAATTTGTCGTAAATTATCCGGTTCAGGAAAACTGGAACAAGCCATTGAATATTTCAGATATTTAATTAAATACACACTGCAGAATATATATTATTATTTCCCATAATAGTGGGTAACAATTTGTAGAAAAGTTGGCAACACAAAATTTTTTAGGTTAAAATTTATAATTGTTATTTTTGTTGTTTTTAAACAATGTATTCAAGTCAACAGCACGTGATACACAATATATTAACACGCTGAAATATCATGAAGGCCTATAAACTGATAAAGAGTTGTATACTTACGAGTGAAAAGACAATCCAGGCATTTTCGTTCCACTATCACTTTTACACCCTTTAACGCTACATCGCACCATGGTATTATTTTATAAGGTATTAACAGTAAGTCTAAATCATTCAAAACCAAACATACCATGAATTACGTAACTTAGAACATGTAAAAACTATATTTTTATGGAAGACGATAGCTAGCTGTCAAACTTTGTTTATCAAAGTAGGTTGCTATTCTTGAAAAAAGCGGCACGCTGCGTGAAACAAAAAATTTTATCGTTCTCTCTCATTTCTTTACACAACACCGGCATAAGTTGCTCTTTTTCTCGTGTGAATGCGACATAAGATATCAATTTGTCTATTGGTTTCTCTGTCTACGGCCGACATCGTCTCTATAGTTCATTCTCCCTCTACGTCTATAGCATACCTAAAAAAGAAAGTAACCACAGAATACATAATAGTAGCTAAACGCTACAGAACGGACACTCTCCGCCTCCCGCCAAAATTAAACTTACCTCACCCCCGCGCGATCAGACATAAAATGGGCCATATTTTTCTGCAAGGACGATACGCAACGAAGATTGACAACATTAATCAAATTGACTTAAAGTAATTTTATTATTTTGGATTTGTGATTATCGTTTTTCGTAGAAAATGGTTAGATATTGTGCTGTTTACGGATGTATTTCATCAGAAAAACGCGAATTTTTTTTTACGCTAGTCACAAAATATGTGCCAACCATAAAGCGTTAACACACACATTTGCAGTCTCTACAGTGTGACTGTCAAAACGATCATTTTGTATGGAGTGTCCGGGGTGTGAAGTAACTAGAACATAATAAAATATAGGACCACGATAAGATGATATATTTTACACGAAAACTTAAGAGTGGACTTAAAATTTATCGAGGATGTAGAGGTAATTGTGGGTAATTGTATTTCTGTAGAAGATTAAAACATTCAAATTATTCGGAAAAAATCAAGAAATAATGCAAAGTTCATGGACAATAAGTGGACAATTTTACGGTTTATAATATGTTCTTGAATATGTTAATAAGCCAAAGACAATAAAAAGTACAAAACATTAATGTTTAAATATTATTATCCTTTAAAAAAATAATGTCTAAATAAATATCGATATAAATTTTATAACACAAAAAAAATTACGATCGTGGTACGATCTGTGGGTACGATAAATTGAATTCCAAATTAGGATGGCAATTTTGTGTTCATCTTATCCACAGACAACCTGTCATGGCGGAGTAATCAGCTGTTAATTGCGATGCCAACGAGCAATTTTAAATTGTTTCCTTTTTTAACTTATTCCTGTTATCTCATTATATTTTAATTTCCAAATTGCAGTATAAAATATTCTATCATATAATCATCGGATCCGTGAACTTAAAGAATGGCGCGACGTCCCTTGTCATCTGTCAATTTTATTCATTCATCCATTGTAGTGCAGAAAAAAAATGTGACTTGTTTGATTTAATTTCTGTTTCACATAATAAGTGCTAGATGAAGATTAATTACGGCCACTTTTTGTTTCTTTATATTTTTAAGAACTTCTTCGTTTATATACATACGAAAATAAACATTTATAATAGCACATAACACAGTCGTTTACACGGCCTAACAAGTTCTCTTTACAAAGAAGCCGTGCGGCGTCGGCGGTTTCTATTATTTTGTTTGACATTGAAGTGCTAGTTGCATTTAGATGATATTCAAACTTCGAAAGTAGATTAAAAATCCAGTGAATCGGAAGTGAAAATGTCGGGTCGAGTAAGAAAGCAAACTGACTGCCCTGTGGGCAAGCAGGGTCCCATGAGAGCGACCTTGCCGGTGTCTTCGATTATGAAGCAAGGTGGCGGATTTAAAAAGAATGCTGGCAATAGCCCCACTCTGTCACCCACAAATATTTGGCGGCGGATTTCCCCCGATCACGCTCTTTCCGGCCAAAGGAGCCCGGGTGCTGTCAACTACAAAGGTACGTTTTGTTTTCTACCCTCGGAACCTAATGTCATTACCCGCGGGTTCTCGTTAGTATTCTTAATATCGTCTTTTGTTAAACTGCCACATCAGTAACCTTATATTTAAGCATTTGACTTTAAAGTTCTAGTTGTTATGGATCTATATACTGGTGATTTTAATACACCTACATTATTAACAGGACTTTAATTAAATGTGCTTTGCAAGAAATCATTACAATAGCCACATGTATAAATAGTTATGTTTATTTATAAAAAGCCTTTCATAGTTCTAATTGATATTTATTTTTAGGTAAAGGCAGATTTGGGTCCAGTGTTATCAGACGCACAGCTTCATTAGACACATTGTATCAAAAAGGACAATGGTCAAGAGACTATTACCTCCATGCTGGACAACTCCAAGTTGATAAATCCACTCAAGTAAGCATTATTATATTAACATTTCATTAGAATGAATGGTGTATAGTCTATACTAATATCAATTCATATTTATGATTTATTTATTGTTTCTACTCTTTTTGTGAAAACATACATTATTGCAAACTCCTATATTAATGCCCGTAACAGGAATGTTAATCTTGTTTTGTTAGAATACTTGTTTCAATTATTATTTTTGCAAAGGTATTGGGTACTTATTATTACTGCTAGCAGCTTGCTAAAAATAAAACAATGTTTTTATCTAAATATATATACTCGCTCAAAATTCTTCTACTTCAAGGTGCACAATAACTGTTGTTTCTATTTGTGATGAACAAAATATTAATAAAAAGAGTGTGTGTGCTGAGCACACATGTCAGAAGTGAAACGCCTTTGGCAAGATTCAAAGACACATGATGCAACCTTGAACTTTTACTCTCAACGCACCTAAAGAAGTATGACTTCAAAAATAGTATTAGATAAATCCTTCAATAATATCTACAAAATCCATTAATATCTACAAAATGCTAACTAATAAGGACCTATGTAATAACATGCACTTCCATGCTCATTATTATTAAATAATAATTACAGACTGACGATGGCGGTGGTATATCTGGTCGATCATCAAGAGGTTCCGAAGATGACAAGCTTGACCGTTTTCTCAGAAGTCGTTTACAAAGGCCTCACAAAACTTCTGGGTCTGGAGATTACTCGTCCCATTCTATGAGCCCTGGTCTTTGTAAGTGAACTTTACATATGCATAACTATATTGTGTTATTTAATTTTTTACTCATTATCAACAACTAGCCATTTGCTGTGGCTTCACTCAGTATGGTAAAATAATTAATAATGATGGTTAAATAATGTTTAACATCAATAAAATTCTTTTATTCACAACATACATAATTACAAACATTTCCTCTTTATAATGTAGTGTAGAAATGGTATTACATTGATATATCTCTCAGTTTTTGATGCTTTATTGTGCAGATACTAGATATACTTAAGAAAAGTCTGAGTATAGACTAGAGACAACTTCACTATTTTTTTATATTTCATTATTTTATATATTTTAGGGTCACGATTCGGCGGCGGTGGTGTTCCTTTGAGGGCAACGCGGTCTTCAGTGGAAGGACTGAATCAGGAAATAGAGAGACTTGTACTATGTCCCGCTAGTGGTACCCAGACTCCACATCTTGATCGGCTAAGAGATAAGGTAGGGCAATATTTAATACAAATATTGTCTTTTTAATCAATTCGGTAGTTGTAAAATGTACTGTATTTAACATAGTAATGAAAAGAAAGGAGTACTATAGCCAAGAATATAAAAAAAATTATTTGTCCAATGTACATCAAGATTAAGCTCATTTGTGTATTGAGGGGCATATTGTTTTGTCTCGTGATTCACAATTGCTCAAGTATAAATTGCTGCTTCATTTAGTATTTTACATAAATAATGTAACTTGAATTAGTTAAAACAATAAAGTAGTTAAAAGTAGTAGGAACGATTAAAGATGTTTTTTTAAGCCATAGAAATTATTATATTTGTATAAGCCGATGCGATGTAATATATGTTTTTTATACAAAAATTTATTTTAATAACTAGTTTTCAATAAAATAAAAACGAGAATAGTTGTAGAGTAGCAACTAATGGTAACTAGTAACTAATAACTATCTATGTCATATAGAAGTTTCTATTGAGGTATTTTATTGATCACTGGTACAACATACCTGATGATGATGTATCAAAAACGGTCGTAGTTTTTTGTAATAAAAATCGACATAAAAGTGAAACTAGTGAATTGTGTTTCTTTAAAAAATCTTGCATGCAGCTCCATCAAGAGGTAACAATTCAAAGTATAAATTAATTGATCATCTCTATACATATTCAAATATTGGCATAACTTTCAGATAACCCCTGAAGGTCACCGAGCCCCACTCGCCGAACTCCTGCGGCGATCTGTAAACACACAAACTCCGCACGATCTTTGTCATACCGCACATTCTTCAGGTAAATGCACTGTCTTGGTATATCGTTAGATAATTTTATAGTTTTGTCAATAAGGAGTGTATGATTGCACTGAAATTGTTATAATATATTAATAATTTATCAATTTATGAGTTAGACATACAGAAATAGCATAGATTAAATATAAATTAGAATTAGTTAATATACAACATAGATAATACAATTATAAGTTATAATTATGTGTATAAAAAAATAATATGTATGATAAAAGTGTATCAGAAAATGGGTAATTATAAAAATCTACATCCATGTAGATCCACCGTCCCGAGGGTCACTGTCGAGCGCCGGCTCTGCCGAGCTTCTAGCAGCAGGTTTAACTTTGTTTCAATCTGGAACCATTTTGTGACAATATCTCACTATCTTACTACTATTATTTACACATTTGTAATTAATCAAACTACGTTTTTATAATACTTCACCAGATTTTAATACCATTGCATTTATATTTATTATTTTGAACAACTGACCATTCAAAATAATATATTAACGCTTATTTTAACAAAGATAGTGCTTTTGTCGCATAGTGTGTCGATAAAAACGTAGCATCGAGATTAGGAATGCTATTCCTAAACATGAATGCACCACATACATTGACTTGGAGCATGTTATTAGATACCTAATTTTAATATTTATTTTTTATTTTTTACATTGCAAGCTTATTTTTAGCACTGAGAATTTATGTAGGCATTATTTTAAGTTTTAGATATAGACCATAATATTATAATAATTAGAATATAGGCTATAGTTAGACTATACACTCATCGTTTAAAGACCATGTTTAATGCAATCTAATTTACAGGTGGGAGTGTTTGTTCCTCTCCTGATCTTGATGGTTCTAAGCTTGGCACATCACCCCAGATCAATAGATTCTTAGCGCGCGAACCTCCAGATGGTTGTGAAAAGGTATATTTTAATATTGTTTACTCATTCTTTTATGTAAAATTTACATGATAACCTTTATTAATTTTCAGTTCAATTTTCTGTTGTTCCAAATAAAATCTATAAAATATTTAAATGACTTATATATCAGTTTAATAACAATGTAAAAATTAAGTTCACATTTTTCATCTTAAATATTTGTTACGCAATCAACAAATAGATGAATATAAAAGCGAATTTTTGTTCTAAACATGTAATCACATGTTCCAGGTTAACTTGAAAGCGGGTGAGGGCTCATACACCGAGGCGCTGTCCGTGATGAAGCCATCTGCGCCGGGCTTCACGCTGCGGCCGTCGCTCGGCTCCGCGTTCCAGCCGCTGCAGCCCGCGCAGCCGTCG